>PISX010002880.1:0-149577 GCA_004024625.1 Mellivora capensis | reverse complement strand
GCAACCCTCAGTTTGTTTTGTGAGATTAAGAGTCACTTCTGGTTTGTCTCCCTCCCAATCCCATCTTGTTTCTTTTCTTCTTTTTCTGCCCCCCTAGTCCCCCATGTTGCATCTCCACTTCCTCATATCAGGGATATCATATGATAGTTGTCTTTCTCTGATTGACTTATTTCACTAAGCATGATACCCTCTAGTTCCATCCGTGTCGTTGCGAATGGCAAGATTTCATTTCTTTTGATTTGCCTTCCTTTTCTAAGAAGCGTCGGGGGAATGCCGTGTCCTCTCCAGGTCTTGTCCTGATGACTAGGAGAGTCTGCTGGGGCCTGGCCGAATGCCCGATCCAGACTCTCAGCTAGCAACACTGGGGACCCGGGCACCTCCCTGTGGGCTTCTGGGCTGGAATGGGGATGGAGAGATGGAGAAGGAAGCCGGGGGAGCTGGGACCCTCGAGAGAATCAAGAATGTGATGGCTATGGAGTTGGCTTGAGGTGATGTGATGGGAGCCGTCATAGCTGGTGGATCACATACAGGTTGGGAGTAAGACTCCAGGGTTTGAATGACCTCCTACGGCCTGACAGTCTTCGAAAGCCTGCTCTCTCTAATTAAGGAGGCCCCAATGCAGGGGTTGGCATTCTGCAGACCTCGGGCCAATTCTGGCCTCCATTTGCTCTCATAAATAAAATGTTACTGGAACACAGCCACACTGTGAATGTGTTTGAAATCACCCTTGGCTGCTGTGGGCATGTAATGGTAGACTTGACTAGTTGTGACAGAGACCTCATGAAGCCCACAATGCCGAAAAGATTCACTGAAGGGTCTTTTACTTTTGCCAACCCCTGATCTAGAGAATTCAGCCTAATCTAGGGAATTTAGGCTGAGGGATGCTTTGCTCAATGCCCCCTCTCTTTGGACGCACTGGGTCGCAAGGTTTTGAACCCATCCAGAATGTCCACAACATTTTGACCTCCATCACCTTACAAAGGAAGGTGGGGGAGGCATCTGATTTGTTTAATGGTGGACCCCCTACTTGAAGCCTGGAGCTCTGCAGTGCTCCATGTGAGACTGTGAGCTCCAGCAGCTGGGAAGGAGCGGCTGTCACGCTGGAGGTAAAAGGGTTGATTTGCTTCATTCCTATGGGCAAGCCTCTGGAGAGCCGCAGGGCCCCTCGTTCTCCAGGGAATGAGTGGTAGCTTGAGAAGTGGAGGGTGCTGGAGTGACAGCTTACCTAACATGCAGATGTTCTCATCAGTAGAGAGGGGCGGGAGCCATGCCCGCCATGCTCCCCAGAGGTGGCCCGAACAGCCTCTTCTGTCCCACCTGTCTGTTCTCCAACCCCCCTGAAGATGAGCCAGCCTGGGGGCTGTCTGACCAGCAGAATGAGGATGATATGATGTGGTGGGACTTCTGGATGCCAAGAAACCTTACAAATTCGACTTGTTTTCTTGGGAAACTCGCTCTTGAAACCCAGCCTCTTCACCCCGAGAAGCCCAAACCACACAGAGAAGACCAGCCAGGGGTTGGGGGGGAGGGAGGTCATGCCGTGGTTGACCACCCAGTTCAGCTGCTGGCCAAGAGCCAGCGTCTGGTGCTGGCCAGGTGAGTGAGCTGCGTTCTCAGGTGTGTCCAGCTCAGTCAGGCTTCCAGATGACCCAAGTCCCAGACACCGTCTCTCAGAGCCACAGGAAAGGGCCTGTGTGCAAATTACCCAGAGGAACCCAATTAATCCATAGTACCTCAAGAGATGATACAGGTGGTAGTTTGAAAACTTAAGTCTGGGGATGGTTTGTTACACAGGGAAAAGGTAACGGGACGGTGGCAGCATGGGCCATGAGGGCCTAGGGGACAATTGTGCCATGCACCTTGATGTTAGGAAATCTGGAGTTAGAGGGTTGGTTCCCAGGGTAGTGGAAAGGTAAGGGTTTGACATCTGGCTCTATTACATGCTAAAGATCTTCCTTGACTTACAATGGGGTTATGTCCTGATAAACCCATTGTAAGCTAAAAACTCTGTAAGTTGAAAAATTTGCATGTGAGACACCCAGCCTACTGAACATCCCCGCTTCACCTAGTGCATCCGAAATGTGCTCAGTTGTGCAAAAGCAGCTCACACAAAGCCTATTTTGTAGTAAAGTGTTGGAATACCTCCTGTAACTTATTGATTACTGTACTGAAAGTGGAAACCAGAATGGTCATATGGATTTGGAATGGTTGTAGCGTATTGGTTGTTTACCCTCGTGATTGAGGGCTGACTCTGAGCCTCGGCTCTCTGCCACTGCCCACCATCAGGATAGAGGACCATCCACTCATCCCTAGCCCAGGAAAAGATCCAAGTTGAAAATCTGAAGAACAGTTTCTGCTGAAGGCATATTGCTTTGGCACCATTGCCCACTCAAAAAATTGTAAGCCGAACCATTGTGAGGCAGGGACCGTGTGCTACTGGGTGACCGCAGACTGGTCACTTAACCTCTCTGGGCTTCATCTGACACTTAAGGGAATTTAATGTAAGAACACCTGTGAGAGTGCTCTGAGTTTTGTTCCTTTCTTCCTTCTTCGTTGCCTGTGCCTGTGGCCATGCTGATCAGCCGGGTCTCCTACTTACAGTAGGAAGAAGGTTCTGAATTCTCTGGCCAGTTCCATGCCTTCTTCCAGGCTTCTGAGGCACCACTGTGCTCTGAGGTCTACTTCCATGTCTTTCTTGTTACTCTTCATTGCATTTCCCGGAAGATGTGTGCCTCCAGTTATCCTCTTCCTGCCTCACTGTGTGCTGGGGATCTACTCCCACCCCTGCCTCCCCAAGCTTGGGGTGATTTCCTCCTCCTGCAAACATCTTCCCAGCTTTATTATTTATTTTTTCTAGGATTTATTTATTTATTTTAGAGTGAGAGAGAGAGAGAGACAGAGATTGAGAGCATGTGCACGTGTGGGCTGGGGGCAGAGGGAGAGGGAGAGATGGAATCTTAAGCAGACTCTGCGCTGAGCACGGAGACCAGCGTGGGACTTAATCTCATGACCCCGAGATCATGACCTGAGTCGAGACCAAGAGTTCCCGCTTACTAACTGGGCCTCCCAGGCGCCCCCATCTTCCCAGCTGTATTAGAGCAAGGGCTTTCCTGGGCTCACACTGAGGAGCTGTCAGTCTCATGCTCCATACCAATACGGTGCCAAAGGACATGGGCCCCTCGTCATGAGCAGGAGGTAAT
This sequence comes from Mellivora capensis, assembly GCA_004024625.1. Lineage (NCBI taxonomy): Eukaryota > Metazoa > Chordata > Mammalia > Carnivora > Mustelidae > Mellivora > Mellivora capensis. The sequence continues at coordinate 146,377 of PISX010002880.1, read as the reverse complement.
AATAACAGCCTGACTATGAGCCACCGAGGGCTGCGTGCCGGGTGGAGGGTTTCATTTACTCTTTGCAGCTCCCCTCTGAAACAGGCATTGTTATTATCCTCCCCTTATTAGAGATGGGAAAACCAAGGCTCAGAGAGGTGGAGCAACTTGCCCCTCACGGCACAGCCAGTGAGAGAAGAGGCTGGACCTGCGTCCCGTCTGGCGCCAAGCCCTCTCTCTTAACTCCTCTGCCAGCCTCTGGGGCTCCCATTCCCATTCTGATTTTCTTTAGTGTTCTCGCTGTTTGATTACTTTAAAGTCACCCAGCCCAAGGCCATACCTTCTAGAGGGCAGGGCCGTCCAGGAGCCTAAGCCAGCATCTGGGGAGAGGCAGGTGGTTAAGATGCTCGGAGGACAAAGATGGTGATGGTGATGGGACCCAGCTGCCGATGATGGGACCCAGGTGCCGACCACGCGAGGGGCCGGTTCAGGACATCACCACGGAGCACACCGCCCTGGCCTCCTCCTTATCTCCGAGCACATTTTTCACTTTTTATCTTTTCCACAGCAATGCTTCCCAGATTTTCATTATGGAGTTTCCAACCAAGGCATCGGCTCAGAAGAGCCAGACGGCCTCTTGCTTGCTCATTTGACTTCAGGATTCGTCAAAGAAGAGGTGCACCGTCTGCGGCAATTCCCAGGGGTGTGGATGGAGAGAAGAGGACACTTCCTCTGCTCAAGCAATACACTTACCCCTTTCTTTTCTTTCTTTCTTTCTTTCTTTTTTTTTTTTTTTGTGCTTTTCTTCCTCCTGAAACAAACAAAACTAAAACAAGACTTCCATCATAGAAACATCTGCACTTTTTTTTTTTTTAAATTTGACAGACAGAGATCACAAGTAGGCAGAGAGGCAGGCAGAGAGAGAGGGGGAAGCAGGCTCCCCGCTGAGCAGAGAGCCTGATGCGGGGCTTGATCCCAGGACCCTGAGATCATGACCTGAGCCGAAGGCAGAGGCTTTAACCCACTGAGCCACCCAGGAGCCCCACGTCTGCACTTTTTTGGTGTTACTCATGGTACTTAATCATGATACACGGGTAGGACATTACATAACATTGTGTGATACGATTTTCTTTTAAAATTCATCCCATTCTATCGTTTAAAAGGTACTCAGCTTCCTCAGTCATCCAAGAACTGCGAAATAAAACCACGATGCTGTGCACCTGTATATCCCCCAGAACGGGTATGCTGAGAAGAGATGGTCTGTGTCAAGCGTTGGCTGGAATAGGGAGAAAAAGACTGCTGATGGCAGTAGACAGGCACACACTGACTTTGCAAAGCTTTCTGCCTGTCCTCTGTCTACTAAAGCTGAACACATGGATACCCCATCGCTCAGAAACTCTGGACCTAGTAGAGCTACAACAAAAATGTGTGCCCGTGCTCATGAAGCAGCTTGTTCTGGAAGGTTCGCGGCGGCTGTGTTCAGAAGAGTCAAGCACAGGGAACTATCCAAATGCCCATCCACAGTACCACGGGTAAAGAAACTGCAGGACAGTCATAGCATGGAACACTACCCCGCAAGGAGAAGGAACCAGTAACGAACCACATACGAGGATAGGGATGCATTTCACCAGCGTGATGTGGAGCATTTGCCAGAGACAAAAAGACTGCCTGGTGTATGTTTTCGTTGATGTGAGATGCAAAAAGAGGAAAAACTCATCCATGTTCGTAGAAGTCAGGGTAATGGGGTGCTGGAGGTAATACTTGGAAGGAGGCGTGAAGGGAGCTTCTGGGTGCTATTTGTGCCTGCCTGCCTTCCTTCTTCTTTTCTTTTTTCTTTCTTTCTTTTTTTTAAGCTTTCACTTATTTATTTGGCACAGAGAGAGAGAGAGACAGTGAGAGAAGGAACACAAGTAGGGGGAATGGGAGAGGGAGAAGCAGGCTTCCCGCTGAGCAGGGAGTCCCAATGTGATGTGGGGCTCTATACCAAGACCCTGGGATCATGACCTGAGCCTAAGGCGGACGCTTAACGACTGAGCCACCCAAGCGCCCCCATGTTCTCTTTCTTCACTTGGGTACTTGTTATAGGGAATTTATGAACAATTATTAGGTTTATGGTATGCGCACTGTTTTGCATGAACAGCACATTTCAATACAATGTTTTAAAAAATACACTTCTCCGTCTGATGACTTAATGGAGATAAATCTCACCTTGGGTCTGACGTGCCTTTAATATTTCTCTTTAGACTGGCTCATCTTTTGTTAATCAGAGGAATATGCCAGGTTCAGAGGCTTTCAGTGGGCAACAGTATCCAGCTTGAATGAAATGGCATTGTTTTGTTTTTTACGGTTGCCATCTATATATGGCCATCAATCCTGGTTTTCCATTTATGGTAGTGATATACCGTTTATTTTAAAAATAGCTTTTAGTTGCCAAGAAAAAAAAAGAGAGATCTGACTTCACATTAAACAAATATTATGTAAATAATAGTACCGGTGGTACTTGGTTAAGGTAAACCTCCTGAGGGTGGAGTTTGTGAAACACTTTTCAAATGGAAAAAGGCAGGGATTAGAGGGAGGGGAGAAAACCAGTTTCAGCCTGTCCCCATCACTCAATAAGTCCCCATTGCCTGGCATCATCTCTCAGGCCTAAGCACATACCCTTGACAGAGGACTCATGAGCAATTTAAAGTAAGGTATGCTCCAGAAAGAGTGGGCACAGCAGGGACGAGGAGGACCGAGAGCCTGGGTTCACTCAACAAATATTTGTCGAGCCTCTGAGTGCCCAGCACTGTTCTAAGCCCTGCGCAGGCAGTTAGAGAACAAAACGGTGGGTCAAGTTCCTCCACCTCTCCAGGCTTCGGATGGCAGAGAGCCATCTGGTAGCAGCAGCCAGGCTTTCTGGAGAACTCTGAACCTCACGGGGGTTAGGACTTAAAAAGATGGGGTTAGTGGTGGCGGTGGTGTGTAGGGCTGTGCGTGTGCGTGTGCACGTGTGTGTGTGTGTGTGTGTGTGTGATAAAACGGACTCTTCCCCAGGGAACTAGGAGAAAAGAATTGCGGTCTGGCCATCAGACTCATTCCAGAGCAATCACGAGTACTTTGGATTTGTCAAGGTGGCCTCACTTTGTTCATCTCCACAGTGCTTTGCTGGGAGATCAAGAACTTTAAATAGAGCTGGAAAGAGAAAGATTCAAAAAGGGTCCTTGAGGGGCTGAATGAGTGAATGAAGGTCTCTCCAGCCCCTCTGCGGGACACCATAATGGAGAATGTTCTCATACTGCCCAGAGTATTTTTAGAGACAGTACTTTTCATCCCTTCACTCATTTATTCATTCAGTGTATTCACTGAGTGCCTACTATGTGCCAGGCCCTGTATTTTAGACCTGTCCTGTCCACATGGTAACAGCTAGCCAGCTGTGGGTATTATTTAAATTTTTGGCTAGTTCAAACCGAAATGTGCTCTAAGCATAAAATACACCCCAGAGCTTGAGGCTATCGTTGGAAAAAAGGAATGCTGCATCTTTCATTAATAATTTATAATATTGATTACATATTAAAATGGTATTTTGAATATATTGAGCTAAATAGGGTATTAAAATGGGTTTCACCCATCTCTTTTCACTATAGTTTAATGTGGCTGCTAGAAATTTGGAAATTGCACCGTGGCTCACATTTGTGCTTTGCATTCGATTTCCACTGGCCCGTGTCACGCTAGCCCGGTCCGCATGCTGAAGGCACTCAGACCCTAGCGGGTGAGGACAACAGGAGCAGATGCCACCAGGGAGGCACAAGGAGCCAGGGCACACCCAGGAGGAGAGACGACTGTCTCTTCTATTTCTGTCAGATCTGCACTAGACACAGCTCTACAGACTTCCAGAAGTTCCGGGCGTCCCCTGCCCGCCGAATGAAGCCACATCTCCTCACAAGTCAAGGGACTTTCCTGCTGCTACTCCCCACCCCCAAGCTCTCTGCTGGCCAAAGTGGACCTCCTTTCTCCAACCTTCCTTTCACCTTGGCTGTCCTTGCTTTGGCTGGTCCCTCTGTTCCCAGGGTCAATTTCTACGTTTAGATTTCTGATTCACCCACGACCCCCTCCTTCAAGCCTCTGATAAATGAGTTGTTTGTCCATCTTACCAAAATCTGCATCCCAAACGCTGGGGTTTCTCATTCAGCTACAGGACCAGGTGGCTGCTTGGCCAGCAGTTGTGGAGTTCAGTCCAATGGCCAGGAGTCCTAAAGTTAGAGCTGGCATGGAGGGCTCTGGGTGGGGGGGGGAGGGTGGCAGAGGCTTTGGGAAATTAAACCTAGGCTGGAGTCAGCATAAAGGTGCATCCCTGGTCAACAGAATCTCTCTGACAAGGGTCTTTGTTAGGGTCACAACATGGGTAATAATTAAGGCCTGGTCCAGCCTGGAACACTGGGGGTTGGGGGCAGCCAAGAGAGATGACTCAGTTTAAATCAAACAGAACAGGGAAGGGAGGCCATCCTTGTCCATCCGCAAGACCCCATAGAGCTCTAAAAGTCCTTCCCCCCGTACCCCCCCCTCCGCCCCCGCAGTCTGATCTGACCTTTCCAAGACCCCTGAGGCAGAGTGTTGGGGGGGGGGTGGTTCTCGCCCATAGCAAATGCCTCGGGATCTGGGAGAGGAGGCAACTAAGGGATTACTTTGGGGGAAGTCAGGCAGAGAGGAAGGGAGCAGGTCTCTCAGGGTCCAGAAATTGCATTTCTGGTAATTATATGTTAGCAGATGTTGGCAGGGTTGGGAAACTGCGGTGGTCACCAGGAGGGGCTGTTCAGGCTAGGCTGGTCTAGTGGATGGGAAACCTGCTTCTTCCAACCAACTCACTGATGACCAGAGGCATTTCCCCAAGCAACATGTCAGCATTGAGTGGAACCCTGAGGATGGAGGGAGATGGTGGGAGCGCACTGAAATCCACCCGAGGGCCGAGACTCCGTCTTATGTCCTTTGCATTGCTCCAGCAGTTAGCCCGGTGCCGGCCACAGGGGAAGCACGCAAACTAAGTCCTTCTGAACTGAACTGAAAACAGGAGACAAAAGCACTCACTTTTCTCCACTCCCGCGCCGATCCTACCCAAGCCCCAAGGTACTCTCATTCCCCGGGAGTCAGGGAGCCCGGGGTAGGATGGGTGTGGAGGGACGGAGGTTCAGCGGGGCGGCGAGGTGGTATGGCGCAGGGAACCCATAGAGCCCAGAAGCGCAGCGGGGGAGGGTGGGCGTGCGGGCGTGCGCGCACTCACAGGCCGGCGCGCGGGAGTGTCGGGGGAAGGGGGTGGTCTCCAAAAGGGGGAGGGGAGAAGGCAGGGGGCGGGGAGAAGCAGGGCCCTTTAGGACCCGGCTGCGGCTGCCGGGGAGGAGGAAGAAGTGGAGGAGGCGGCTCCCGCGCTCGCAGGGCCGTGCCACCTGCCCGCTCGCTCTCCGCCGTCGTGCTCACCACCGCCAACATGCTGCCGAGACTGGGCGGCCCCGCGCTGCCGCTGCTCCTGGCGCCCTCGCTGCTGCTGCTGCCGCTGCTCCTTGCCGCCGGCGGCGGCAGCGGAGTGCGCGGCGAGGTGCTGTTCCGCTGCCCGCCCTGCACGCCCGAGCGCCTGGCCGCCTGCGGACCCCCTCCGGCCGCGCCGCCCGCCGCCGCTGCCGCCGCGTCCGGGGTGGCCGGCGACGCCCGCGCCCCCTGCGCGGAGCTGGTCCGCGAACCCGGCTGCGGCTGCTGCTCCGTGTGCGCGCGGCTGGAGGGCGAGGCGTGCGGCGTCTACACCCCGCGCTGCGCCCAGGGGCTGCGCTGCTATCCCCACCCCGGCTCGGAGCTGCCCCTGCAGGCGCTGGTCCTGGGCGAGGGCACTTGTGAAAAGCGCCGCGACGCCGAGTACGGCGCCAGCCCCGAGCAGGTTGCAGGTAACGCGCACTGAGACAACTAGTTCGGAGAAACTTGGAGGGCAGCGGAGCGCGGGCCGGGGGCCGTTCCGTTGGGGAGCGGCGTGCGACGGGAGCTCCGCGACCGCTTTAGTGGAGGAACGGCGGAGTCCTCGACCGGTTGTGGGCGACTGCTTGGGAGGGGACCCGAAAGTCAGGCCCCGGGAGGGGAGCTGGAGTTACAGCGTGCGGGAGAGCCCTGGCTGCTTACCGGTTTGGTCGGGATAAATGGGCGGAGGAGGGGCATCCCTGTTACCGTCGTCTTCCCCGGGTGGACGTACCTCGGCTTATATTTTGGAAGGGGGGATATACTGGGGAGGAGGGTGCTGGCCAGACCCGGGGGAGTACGAACTTGAGGCTTAGCTGGGGCACAGTTTGAGTCGGTGGCCGCCGACCGAAGGTTTCCTGGAAAGGTCCGGGTGGAGGACACTGCTGGGGGGCGGAGGCTGGCGGGTGCCGGTGACTTCGGGGACGTCTGGTGAGAGCGGGGCGCTAGGAGAAGGGCGGCAGCTCGTCGAGGGACCCTTCGTCTGGAATGGTGAGGTGGAAAGAAAGGACTTGGTACTCCGTAGGGTGGGTTGCTTAGGAGAGAAACGCAGACGAGCGCTGCTCTTGTTCCGGGGAGAACGAAGAAGGCTCGTGCTTCTCTGTTGGGTGGAACAATAAGAGAGGGGCATTTGGGAGACTCTGCCCAGCAGTTGAATCAGTGTAACTTAAGCCGGGTCGCCGGCTGCAGTCCCGGGGCGGGGGCAGCAGTGCTACTCTCTAGAGCATCTGGGCCCCAGGGCGGAAGGCAGGACGGTGCCCGGGGCGCTGGACCCGGCTGCTCTGACCGCGGGGAGGTGTTACCCCCGTCCTAATCCGGGGAGATCCTCCCTGTCCGGTGGAATGGGGGCCCTGGGAGTCTTTGTAAGGGATCCTCATTACCCCCAAAACGTTTTTGAGGGACACGACCAGGCAGTCAGAATCTCACTTTTGTTTTGGTTTTTGTTTTTAAAAATTGCAAAAGCCTCCTGCCCCAGTGGTCTGGAGGAGACTGTAATTATTTTCTTTCTTCTTGGAGACAGTTGGGAAATGTGTCCACTGCCTGCTGCTGTTGTTTTAAAAAGCAAGCGAGTCTGACCAAGTTTCTCAAGCTTACAAAAAAAAAAAAAAAGACAGAAAAGGGATAAGTGAAAACATTTTTGCTTGCTTGTAAGCTTATGTGGTCATAGTCATGTACCCCCTCCCCGCCCTCCAAGACCCTCCGGTCTTCCCACCTTTCCTCTACCCAGCTATTGTTTTTTCCCTGTTCTCCTTGGGCATGGAATTGGGGGTAAGAGTTGAAATCTTTCTTCTATTTCTCTAGCACATTTTGACCTTGAGTGCAGAGCAAGTTAGGGTTTCCTCAGAGGAGCTAGCAGAAACCCCGAGTCCCTTTCTTCTCCCTCCGCTTGCTTCCCTCCCCGCCTGGCCTCCAGGTTAACCCTTCCCTCCTGCTTCTCTTAGAAAGTAATAATAAAAGGAAAAGACTTGGCCCTGTGTTCCTCCTCCGTGGCCCCCCCCCTCCGCCCCCCCCCCCCAGGGAGGTGCTGTGCTTTTTGAGCTGAACTCTGACAAACTAAACCTCTTCCTCAGCAGGGTGAACTTTCCAAAGGCCTCCAAGTTCACAGACTCCTTTGGATTTTGATCGTCTTAATAATTAAGTGCATGGTACAGGTCCTCCCTAAACGTCGTACTTTTTTCACCCTTCCTCCTTTTCACTGGCAGCTCTCCTGCTTCCAAGCCCCAGAACAGATGCGGGAGATTCTCCCCATTCACTCCTCCCTAGAGCCCGAAGGGGGGAGTTGTCAGGGGAGCCCAGGGACAATGGGGTGAGTTCATGGGAAGAATGTCACTCTAGATTTTCTGCCTGGTTATGGGACTCCTTTCCGCCAGCTAGCCCCAGCTGCCTCCTCAGCCCTCTCCTCCCAGTGCCCCGACAGACGCCTTCCGCATTTTTCTCTTGTGCTCCAGACTGGGAAGAGGGGACACTGGGGGTGGTAGGTGGGAGCTAGCTGTGGAAGCTGGATGGGCACCCTGGAAAGAAGTGTCCCAGAGCAGGGTGCTGAGGGGTGAGGACTGGGCAAGAGGGGGCACTGCAGGGCGAAGCCTGGGCTGACAGGGGTGCAGGGAAGAGAGGGGCAAGTTTCGAGGCTTCTGTGCCGGAGAGGGTCTTGGGCTGAGGCAGGGGCGTGGCACTGCCCACAGAGTCCTGGGGTCCGGGTTGGGTGTCAGGGGTGCACAGAATGTGGCCCAGAAGAGACCATAGCCCTGAAAGCTGCCTCCTCCCCCCTCCATCTCCCATCCCCTTTTCTCCCCTCTCTGAAGAATGAGCTCTCTCCCATCCCAGGCTGCATTCCTCTTTGAGCAGGTTGCTTTTGAGAATTTTAAACATACCCTCTTATTTTGAGGCAGCAAACCCCAGCAGTTCCGGCTTTGCTGTTAGCTCTTTTGTCTTTGTTCCCAGGACTCGGGGGCTGTGTCGCTGACTTCCTGGGGACGGCTGGGATGCAGGGGGTGGGGGTGGGGCACATCTGCGGGTCCTGAGCCTCCATCCTTTGGGGGTGATGGGTCTGGACTGGTTGGTCCAGAGAAACTCAGGATGTCAGATAAGGGTTGGAAAAGGTGAGTGAGCCTGGAAGAAAAATGGGAGTGGGGGGGCCCCTGAGACCTGATGAGGTCTGGGTCTTAACAGTGTGTGGGCGTGTTTGCTCATGGAGTGGGCAGGAGTGCCTAGAAATGTCGGGGCAAGAGGAGGAAGTGGGCACCCTTTCAGAATTCAGGGCCGGCGGGGTGGACTGGCTCCCTCCGCATCTCCCTGCCTCCTTCCCTGCCGTGTACAATGCCTGGGATTATGCCGAGGGGCGGAGCCGCCCCAGTGGCTGTCTGGCCGTCTGCACGTATAAACGTGCTATAGAAATGTGCAGTCATTCAAAGTCCCAGGGCAGGCGGGCAGGCGGGCGGGTCTGGGGAGCCTTTGCATCTGCAGTTGCTGGGGTACCAGAAAGGGGGGCAGAGGCTAGCGCTGATTTACAGTGGTTCAGTGCAGCTTCAAAAAAGGGGAGAAAAGCAATGGGACTTCTGGCTCCAAGCGCTGCTTTGCATCTTGTCTTGCATAAATTTGCATACTGAGTTCAAAGTCGTAAAATAGACTTGGGGAATGAGTGGGACCCACTGTCACTGATTGCTAACACCAGTACCTTCCGCCACCCTCCCCCCTTCTGGACAGAACACCCAGCACTTGCCCCACTAAGCTGCTCTGCCTGAGTCACCAGGGCGCGTGGGAAGGAGGAGGTGGGGAAGCTGAGGTGGCGGGAGGGGGACAGAGACCCATGGTTCCTGGGCCACCTGACCTAGTGGGGTGTGGCTGTGTGCACTCTGGCCTTGGAGGGAGGTCTGGTCAGGAGGGTGTGGCTCCCCAAGTCCCAACCGGGCAACGAGGCAAGCAGTGGAGGGCTGGCTGCCTCCTCCTCCGACCCTTGTGCTCCTCTGAGGGCTGGAATCTGAGGAAGTCATGGAATCAAGGTTTTTTTGCCTGCAATCTCTTTACTCACCTTCCACCCTGCCCGCATTGTTCACCGTGATGGTTCCCTTTGTGTGGTAATAATGATCCCATCCATTCCTCTGACAAGGTATTTGAAGAAGCTTTGAGGAAACCAAATCCTCTGTAACCAGGTCATCGGATCTTGTAAAAATAGGGCTGAGGAATCTCTGAATTAGCATAGGTGGTGGTGTGCAGGGGAAAGAGGAATCTATGTGTTCACGACCACCGCAAAGGTCTATCTTTGCAGTGGTTCTTGGCCAAGTTGAACTATTGAGTTTCCTGACAGGCAGAGGGAAGAGGGAAGCTTAGACAGTTCTAAGATTTTGCTTACCTTAGCACGGAGCTTTAAACTGAAAATTTCGGGCAAATCATTCCTTTGGTTTAGGGGACTATGTGGAAGTTAGTCTTAGAAAGACGCCTGTGGGCCTTGGGAGCAGGAGCCTATTTGGTTCCCTTTGTCCTGCATCGAGGGCCTCCTTGGAGAGAATCCCTGTGCTGGAGCCCATTAATCAGGTTAGCTTCTAGTCGGTTCTCACATTAGCTGTTCTCTGCTGCAGAAAACTGGATGCACAGTTGCTAAATTTTGATATAAGGAAGTTCCAAAAATTCTTGGTTCCAGTGAAATGCAAAATAGGAGGACAGTTCCTGGTGGGGGGCTGGGGGCACAGCAGGGGCTGCTGAAGGGAATGAAGGAGGAGCAGAAAATATGTAGGCTCTGCCCACATTTGGTTTTGTTGTTGACCCCGCTCACATGCTACAACACGGTCCCAGCAACAAAAACAACAACAACAACGACAAAGGGCTTGGTTATTACTGTTTTTGAAGAGCCTCATCACCAGGGACCTCATTTCATTTCAGTCTGTCCCTTCTTAGTGTTCCCAATCCCCCCTTTCCTTCCCTGCTTAATCCATGCTGCTTTCCTAACCCCTTCTCCCCTGGCCCTGCGGCCTCTCCCACTATGACTGGGTCTTGAACACCTGGCTGGATGCTAAGGAGGCGGGTAGGGCTTGAGAAATGGCACGGAAGATAGATGTACCCCAGCCTTCCACAGGACTCCAGGTAGGTGGAGACCACGTAGGTGATGGGGACGGGAATGCTGGAAACAAATCTAATTCTGGGATGAGGAGGGAGGTTGCCAGAGGAACATGGGGCTGGGCTTTGTGGGGTGGGGGCGGGAGGGCAGGGGCCACATCCCCAAGGGGGTTTGTGCTAGGGTTGCTCTCCCTGCAACCAAGGCAGAGAGGAACAAGGTTAAGGTTTTAAGTCACCAGGGGAGCTGGTGGTCTGCTTGGCAGACGTTCTAGGCCTCTCTACTCCTTGCTGTCTCTGGCCAGCTTTTTGCTGAGATTGGCAGGCAGCTGCCAGGGGTTCGGTCGCCTTCCCATCTGTCCTCCTCCTATCTTGAACCGGCTTCCTCGCCTGCTTTGTCTCCTGTCTTCCAAAATCCCTGTGAGGGAGAGAGGGAGGCTTTTTACCTCCATGTTGCAGCTTTGGACTCTGAAGCTCAGTTAGGGGACGCCTGAGCAGGTCACGAGCTGAGAGGCTGCTGACCTTCCTTCTGTTCTCCTCCACCCCCATGGTCGAGCAAGGGAAGGGGGTGCTGTTGGCAGCCAAAGTCTTTGGCCCTGTCAGCCCGAAAGTTCGTTCCTGGACACCTGCCACGTACGGGCCAGGTCTGGCTGTTTGCATTCCCTCAACTCCACGGGGAGGCCCAAGGCCTGGGGACTTCAGAGAGGGAGGTGACCAGTGTGCGGCAGTCGGGAGAGACAAAAGGGTCCCAGGGTGGAGTGAGCAGAGGTGGGGGGCGGCCGCCCAGCTTGTGCCATCATGGGGACCGGGTTCCATTGCAGACCTGAGTTCGAGAACCTGAGTGCTGACACACGTGGGCCTTCCTCGAATACCAGTTTACCTGTTGGTGGAACGGGGATGATTGGGGATGATTGCGTCTCTTCAGCGGGATGCGCATGAGGACAGCTGTGGTGCTGGAGAGCGTCCAGAACGGAGCAGGTGCTCACACACGCTGGCTGCCTTGATGGCAGCCGACCGTGTCTCCTCCCTGACGCCCAGCGAGCTGGCCTTTGAAACGAAGGCCACATGGGCTGTGTCGGGCCGGCCGCGCATCTCCCCGGAGGTTTTAGGGTCATGCTTCGTGGCCTCATCATGGTATGAAGTTGCTTCAGCTCAAAGCCCAGTTTCCAGCCACATGCTCGCCAAGGCAAGTTCTCCTCCAGCCTCCTTATCTGTAAATCAAATACTGATAGCAGTTCCGTGGGGGGTGCCTGCACTAGTGTGTGTTTGCGGGTGTGGGTGTGTGGAAAGCTAAGTAATACAGACAAAACTAAGCACTTCATTTTTTTTTTTTTTTGGTAATCACATGCTTTTCATCTCTTCACATATAAAATGGAAATAGCCATCCCTCTGGCCTACTTTCACAGACTAGTTGAGCTGTTCGTAGAAAGGGTAAGGAAACTGTACTTTAAATACAGTATAACTGGATTTGACGTCAAACAAGTGGTTTGAGGTGAGCAGGCTTCATTTTTTAGGGATGAGTTAGGCAGTGCTCCTTAGGGCCCATACCCCGATGTCTGAGGCTGACCGTTCTTGATCTGGGAGCTTCAGCCTTTTACCCCTCAGTTGGGAGTGGAGGGACTGCAGGGACAGAAGTGGCCCCAGGGTTGGGACCCTGGGTATTTGTGCGGGCTTGCTGCTCTAAGCTGGTGACAGGGCTGGGTTCTGCCTTCACCTGGCCAGCCAACCGTGAGGACCTAGCTGTCTGGAGGTATTGGGAGGACCAGAGGATCCCTGAGGCCATCGTTCAGGGGTGGGAAGCTCCTTCCTCCAGGGACAGCCCCCTACAGGCGCCCTGCTGGGACCCAGCTTCAGAACAGTAGGGTCAGGTGGGAGCCAGCGGTCTTAGTACCTAGAGCGTGGGCTGAGCAGCGGGGGAGTTGTCCAGGTCAGTGAAAGCCCTGGGGTGCCTGGTTCCTGCTCCAGGAAAATGGGCTCTCACGTCTATCCTGCCTGAGCCTTGGGTGCCAGAAAGTTGAACGTGATCCTGGCAAAGACATTGGACATTCTATCCAAAAAGTGACGTGTCCTTACTACACCGTCTGCAGAGTGGACCTCGCTCCAAGTTGGGGAGCAGCCTCTCATTTCGAAGGGGTTTGATGGGCTCTCCACAGGAGTGCGGGGTGGGGAGGGGGGCTGTTGGGAAGAGGGTTTTCTGGGCTCTGAGATTCTTCCCAGTGTCTGATTCCATCTGTGGTCCCAGAAAGCCCTCTGAGTGACCGCCTTTCTGGGCATAATGATAGTTAGTGGCAGCTGTGCTCTGGAGCCTCTGGTGGGAGGGAGGCCCCAGGAAGCAGAGAAGGGGGCTGCTGGAATCTTCAGGGGTCAGCAGAGGCTTGTAGTGAAACCCAGGACAGTTGGGACAACTGTGGCAGCCCTTGCCACTGGGTTTCTGAGGTGGCCAGTTCCTCCGACTCGGAGGGCCTTCATGACTGTGAGGAGGGAGGTGCCGAGAGGAGAAGCCCACTTTGCAGATGGGGTAGTCAGTTCCGAGAAACTTGGTGGCTTCAGGTTCCAGGGTGACTGCCCCCCGCCCCCACCTCCACAATGAGTAGAGTGTACTGGCTATGGATTTTTTTCTCCCCTCCTGGAAAATGGACCATCCCCCTATGCCCTTCCTCCTGGGCCACTCCTGTCCTTTAACATAGCCAGGGAAGATGTGCTCTGGCTCAGCTCCTGGGTGTCAGTCAGGGCGCAGAGGGAGACCTTGCTCAGAAAGCCGGCTTCTCCGGAAAGAAATACAGAGTTGACTGTAGTCAGGAATTGTTTCCCCCCACAACCTTTTTTTTTAGTGGGGGGAGGGGGCACTTGGCAGCCTGTGGGGCCCCTTCTGGCTGCCAGCCCCACATCTCTTCCTGGCTGTTGGGAGGCAGGGCAGGAGTGGAGATTGGGGAGAAGGGGCAGGGGCTGGCTGGCCTCCAGCTATGGGGCCGGAGAATTGGCCCATGGGCCCCCCTTCCGTTGGCCTGAGCAGAGGAGAGCCTGGGGTTCCTAATTAGTGAATGGGTATAGGTGTGTCAGCCTGTGTTTCCTTCAAGGAGCTGAGTGCTGAGAGGCAGGAAGCCAGGGAGGGAGGGCCTCAGAACCCAGGAAGGCCTCAGCAAGTTGGGGAGGTGGGACTTGGGGAGGCTTGGCATTTTGAACCCCTGAAAGGATTCAAGGAGTGGGGCCTTCTAGCAGGAGGGCTCTGGGCTGGATTGTGGGGTGCAGTGAGCCAAGGGTCTGCCCCAAAGGGTAAAGGACAGAGTAATGGTAATTAAAATCGCTTTCTTCCAGACATCGTCCACTGTGACCAAAGTGTCTGTAGGGTTTTTTTGGTTTGATTTTGTTTTTTTTTTTCCAGCTGTTTTAGCCTCAGGATTCTCCCCACTTGACAGATGAAGAAATCAAGGCTGCATTCTGGTTCCTGTGCAGGCGCAGACCGGAGTGGAGTTTGGGTCTCCAGATGCTCCTCCTAGGGCCTCATTCCCTGAGACTCAACACCTGCAAAGCAGCAGCAAATCATGAATCATGTATATTGCTGCTCAGGAAAAGCTCCTTTTCCCTGGGAGGTGGTCCTTAAGGGATAACTTCTCAAAAATGTTCCTTTGTGCAGCTCCCCAGGAAGTTTCTTTTCAGGTCTATCGCCTTGACTTCTGGATGGAGGTGCCAAGTTGCAGTTGCTTTTTGAGAAAGTGCCTGAGGCCAAGATAAAATGAAAATGGAAGTCCCCTGGGGGCCCTTGTCTCTGCAACCAGCCTGATAAGGCTGGGTCGTTTCCATAGCAACAGCAGCAGGAGGTGTGGCTGGCTGGAGGAAGGGGAGACTAGCTAGGGTGGGTGTGGGAGATCCGAAGGGCTTTCCAGGGACAGGCAAGACAAGGTCCTGAGATGAGGAGGGGACGAAGGTGATAGGAACAGAAGGAATAAAGCCCTGGCGTTAAAAGCTGCCAGTGACTCCGCTAACCAGACGCCAGCCTGGTTCCTGAAGAGCCCTGGAGCCGAGCAGCCTGGATTTGGTGTTGGCTTTGCCGTTGACGACGTGACTTTGGGCAGCTGGCCTCAAATACTCTCTGGCTTTGTATTTTTAAATTTTTGTTCAAGGTGAGAGGGGATAAGAAACTATCAACCTCGTGTGATTGCCAGATGATAAAATGCAGTTCTGTCCACAAAGCACTTAGCCCAGAAACTGCGATAATTGATAATCGATGTCCTGCAGGTTCTCCTTCCTTCTTTGTCTAATCGCAGCACACAGAACAGGAGGAGAAGGACTGTTTTTCTGTATTTTCTGATTTGCCAAGTGTATTAAGAACAGGGACGGAAGGATCCAGTTCAGAGGAATGGCTTCTTCCGTGGGGTGTGGCTTCCCTGGATGGCTGCCCTTGGCTTTGGAAGGTCCAGAATGGGGTTAGTGGTGGAGGGTTTTCCAGTGGGTGGTCATGGCCTTTGGCGCCACGGTCACTCATTACGGTTCTGCCGGTGGTTGAGAGCGTGGCCCGTTTAAACCCCAGAGTCGAGGAGTCTCCCTCGAAGCTCTGCGGGTTGCCCCTGGTTCCCTTTGCTGCCTCTATGCCCAGAGAGCACAACCAGGGAGGACCCCAGATGTGACGCCCTATTTTATCAGACACAATTAGTGAACTTTTCGTTGAGGAAAAAGAAAAGCATGGTGACCTATTTAAAGACACTTATTTATATTCAGGACACTTCTTGTGCTGGTTTTAAGAGTGTGGCCGGGCAATCCCGGACATCTTTCCAGGTTTTTAGTTTCTGTTTGCGCTCTCCGGGTTCAGTTTGTCAGGCCCGCAGTCCCGGGGAACAGCCTTCACAGGGATGGAGGAGAGGCGGGCGGAAGGCGAGGGTGGGAGGAGACAGGTGGGTAGGACCCAGTCTTTATTTATCAGTCCGGGAGCTGGTCTGTGGGGTCATATCCTCCAAACAGAGTGCGGGAACCGTTGTTTGAATGTGGGTCCCGGGAGAGGGAAGCATCTTTTCTCTCACCTCCTTACTTCACTTGCTGATCACTTTTTTTTTTTTTTTCCCCCCTTTTCAAAACTCCTGACGAGTCTTGCTGCTGTGGGTCCTGGATGGTGAGGGAGAGGCTGGAAAAGTGAGAATGAAATAGAACACAGTACCCTAGGCCAGAGACTGGTGGGATGGTGTTTGGGGAGCCGGCCGTCCTGACGCCGGGGGTTACACGTGGAAGGAGCGCGTGTCGTGCTCCACGTGCAAGAACGTAAGGATGCGTTTGCCACACTGCTCGGAACCAGCGGAGCCAGAGAAGCATTTCATTTTATTTGGAACCATTTTTTTTTTTTTTTTAAGATTTAATTGTGTTCTTTCAAGTGATCTCCGGACCCAACGTGGAGCTCAGACTCCAAGATAAAGAATCGTGTAGTTTTACTGACCGAGCCAGCCGCAGGCCCCCAGAGAAGCATTTTAAAAAGTTGAATATTAACTATGAAGGAACTAAAAGTCAGTAGTGATGTATATAAATCGAATGCAAGTGAAAGGGAAGCTTTTAGCCTTTTCGACCAAGGCTTTTGGGAAGTTCTCAAGGTGAAATAATGAGAACCCTTTCTGGTGAGTAGAGTCACAGAAGAAAGAGAATCGGGTTTGACGGGTCTCTCCTTCTGACTTAGAAGACACCATCTTGTTCTTCCAGAAAAGTAAATCGAGCACACCAAATGTCCTTCCTGCCCTCCTTTCATTTTTTCATACTTTTCTTTAAAGCGCTATGGGCTATGGGCAGGAAGCCCACATTTGCATCTTCAAGAAGCTCCATCCTTTGGAGGAGGAAGGGAAAGCAGGGACCCAGGCTTTTTGCCAGTGTGCTCTGGGTAGGGAGCTGTGAGAGAAGCTGAGTCAAATAAAAGAGTGCTTTGCTCAGGGATGGCCCTTCATAGTCTCAGTCCAGTGGCCTTTGGACACTTGGAAGCCATATTGCCCTTCTTCATTGAAAGGTTCCTCCTAAACTCTACCAGAGGAAGTCTGACGTTTTCCCTCATCTGCCGTGTGTGCTACCTGTTTTAGTAATTACCGTGAAAGTCTTGAGTGGCTTCTACTCTGGATCGTTCTGTTTCAGTTAAGGCTCTTACTCTCTGGGCCTCAGGGGACTGGAACAGCCGTCTCCCTTCTGCTGGGCATGACTGGCCTGTGGGCATCTGCACCACGCCGCACCTGTGGGTATCCCCGGTGCCCTGTGGGCTGCACTGGGATGAGCTTGTCCCCTTGGCTT
This sequence comes from Mellivora capensis, assembly GCA_004024625.1. Classification (NCBI taxonomy): domain Eukaryota; kingdom Metazoa; phylum Chordata; class Mammalia; order Carnivora; family Mustelidae; genus Mellivora; species Mellivora capensis. The sequence continues at coordinate 129,625 of PISX010002880.1, read as the reverse complement.
TCCATTCTCGGACCTGCACTATCTTGATTCCTTTGCCGTCCTCTCCGTGACTGTGACTGTCTTCCATTCTCTTTGGGTCTTTCCTCTGACTCATTTCCCAGTTCTTCATGCCACAGAGATCTGGCCAGGAGCCCATGGTCAGTCTCTGGCAGGTAGGTGACCCTGGTGACGCTGGTGGCCTGTGACTGCCAGTGAAGTTGGCCATGTCACTCATGTTCAGCTCTCTTGCACCCAGTGGGCTTTCAGAGGTACCCCAAGTTTACCGATACCCCTGCTTGGCAAGGAAAGGGAGGAATGAATGTGATGAGGGAAATGACTTGTTAAAGAAAATGGTTGCAGGGCGCCTGCTAGCTCAGTGGTATGTGTAGCTCTTGATCTTGGGGTTGTGGGTTCAAGCCCCACGTTGGCTATAGAGATTACGGATTGCCTAAAAATATAATTTTTTAAAAAATGGTAAAAATGCAGAAAAGTAATAGGAATCATGCAGTAACACCAGTGTGCCACCCAGAACTGGGAGTGGAGGACATTTTGTCTTGTTGGGTTCACGTCTGTTTAACCGACTGAGCCACCCCGGCGTCCCAGCTTCATGTCTGTTTAAAAAAACATTTCCCAGTGGCTTTCCCCCCCAGCCTCTTGTTGCTGTCCCTTGTCCCTAGAGGCAGCCACTAGAGTGCATTCCTTCCTGTTTCTGTTCCTTGGCTAAACAGATTTGTGCAAAAAGGACTTATTCTGCAACTTTTTCTGTCAGTGTTAGGTTTAGAGGTCTGTTAGATGGATAGATCACAGGAGTGATCACAGGTCCCAGCGATTCTTGTCAACTGCTGTGTATTACTCCATTGTATTTACCCGACTGAGTTTCCTTCTCCGTTCACCTGCTGAAAGGCTGCTGGGTTGGGCTTGCCTCTGCAGGTAATGCGGTAATGCACATTGTTGTGCACGTGTCGGGAGATGTAGAGTTGCTGGGTCAGGCACGTTCTTCCTGTTCCCGTATCCCCCATCCCAGCTTTGCACTGGAGCACACTCTCTACTCCCTTGGGCTTTCCGCCGCGGGGTCACCTTGCCAGGTTCTTGGATGGCTTTAGTTGAGACAGAGGAGGCATGTTTGGGACCCGTGGAAAGGGTGAAAGCTGATAGGGCTGTTTGCCATCTTGCTTTCAATTTCTCTGGCTCTTCAAGGACAGCCTGGCTCACGGAGTCCCAGGGGACCTTGGCTGAATTTGAGCCTGTTTTTGTTTTCTCAAACGGTGTGCCTCAGCGCTGACCCTCCCCAGGTCTTTGTGATTCCAGGAATGACCCTGGTGTTTATAAAGCAGCCCTTTAGAGAGCGCACAGGCAGGGAAGCTCTGCAGAGGCCGTGCTCTTCCTGCTCACTCGGGGGAGCCCGAGAGGAGATGGCGCCATGAGGGCATGCTCTAGAAATCTCCATGATGCCTGACCAAGAAGGGCCCCTGTTGTATCCATGCATGTATACGCGTCTGTTTATGAATCTATGGGCCTATGGATGGAAAGAGCTTATGAGACTGTCTTCCCATGAAGTCCTGTCTCTTGAAAAGAACTGGCATCGTTCTCCCATCACCAAGAAGTTCTTCAGCAAACTGAAGCAGGAGAGCGAGAAACGCAGAGGAATGGGGCGTTGGAAATGCCAGAGCTTGGAGGGAGTTGTTAAAAATACAGAGCCCTTAACCTTTCCTCAGGCTCGCTGTGAACCCCAGGGGTCTGGAGTCCAGGACCATTCGTAGCAAGTTCTTTGGATGATTTCTGATCAACAGGCAAGACAGGGCGCCGTTCCCCTAATCAAACTCACTGAACTTATGGATGAGCAGGTTGAACCCCACACATCTTGATCATGTAAGCTCTTTTTTTTTTTTTTTAAAGATTTTTATTTATTTATTTGACAGAGAGAAATCACAGTAGACAGAGAGGCAGGCAGAGAGAGAGAGGGAAGCAGGCTCCCTGCTGAGCAGAGAGCCTGATGCGAGACTCGATCCCAGGACCCTGAGATCATGACCTGAGCCGAAGGCAGTGGCTTAACCCACTGAGCCACCCAGGCGCCCCCCCCCTTTTTTTTTTTAGTAAATAATCTCTATATCCAACGTGGGGCTCGAATCATGCCCTGGAGATCAAGAGTCATGTGTTTTACCAACTGCCCCAGCCAGGCACCCCCATGTATTGAAGCCTACACATCTTGAACCCCTGATGGGCATCACTCACAATCCGGGGCATGGTGCTAGCATCAGGATCAGAACCTTGCACACTGCCACCTCCCCACCACCTCCCCCACCGCCCACTGGCTTTTAGGCCAGCGCTTCTCTTCCTGCTTGGCTAGAGCTAGTTGGCCAAAGTTTTGAACCAAAGAGCTGGTGTTCAAAGAGAATCCAGAAAGAGTTTAGGGTGGCTTGGCCGGCAGTGGGCTCGATGTCTTGCTTTAGTGCATCATCTCCAATAGCCCGTGGTAGTTCCGAGGGTAGGATGATGATCCCCAGGTGAGGGTGACCAGTGCCTGCCCCTGTGGGATACAACCTGGATGACGGTGGATCAGGAAGGACTGAAGAGGCTGCTTGTAGCTATTTCCTCCACAAAAGGGAATTCCTTTTGTGCCAAAGCCGTGCCTAGGAGCTCCTGGTCTGTCGGCTGGAGGGTTTCTCACCGAGTGTGGTGGCATCTGGGAGACTTCAGGGTTGCTTTGCTGACACCATGCCAGTGTAGGGGGTGCCGGGTGTAGGGAGCAGGGCCTCCAAGGCTGGGAGAGAATGGGAGGGAGTTTGGAAGGAAGCTGGGTGTCAGCATGGGGGAAGATGGGTCGACTGGGAGAGCATCATTCCTGAAGCTGGAATGTGCCACGGGTGCCAGCCTCCACTGCAGCGGACGTTCATGTGCGAATGTCCATGTACATACACACTCTTGAGAATTCCTCTGTGAGCACCAGTGTGGCTGGCTGCCTCTTACCTTTAGAAGAAGGGGGGGGAGAGGGAGACACATAAATGAGGCCACTTACTCAGAGAGACAAAGGACCTCAGCTGAAAGATACCAAAGAAGCTCCCCTCTCTTCCCCATCCGTGGTTACCTTCTGCTTGCCTCCCAGTGGGGACTGAATTCTCCACCCCAGCCTCGGGGGCCTGTGTTACTGCTCATGGGGGCCACAGTCAGCCATCTGAAGGCACTGGCTTTACATTCTCTTCAAGATAGCTGGTTCCCCTGCGTGTTGGTGACTTTACCGATGAGCCCTGTCTGCCCTATGCCTGCGTGGTCATTATGAGCGCCTTTCCCTCCCTCCCATCCCCCCCACGTCCCTCCTCCCTCCCACTCTCTTTCCCTCTTTCCTTCCCTTAAATTCTGTAAAGGTAAAGTAATTTAGGTGAATCCACGCTTGCCCAAGGACTTCCATCAGATGCCAGAGAACTATGATGTTGAGCGACATACAGAATTCATACGATCAACAAAATCAGGCTTTAGAAGGAATATGCAGATAGATAGTATTGCAGAACTTTCTGGTAACTCGTTTTTCCCCAGTGTGCATGGCCATCCAACAGATTGGATCTTCCCCACCCTTGCCTGGTATGTGAATCTTCCACTTACCCATTTAAGAAATAGATCACCTGTCTGCACATTTCTTCTGGAACTTGATTTTGCCCACCCTGGGCAAATGGTAATGGTAAGTCGCAACCTTCACTGGAGTAGGATTCTTATACACGTTTTTCACGCTGGAGAAGGGGGAGCTCAGAAAGGTTAGAGGGTTTGGCCACTGTCATGGGTGAAACAGAAGCGGCAAAGCGGGAAGGCCTCTTGACTCCTGGAGTTCTCTGCCCATTTGACTTTGTTAATGAATTGTCCATTGCCATGGATGTTAATGAGAAGATGGGAGTTAGTATTAATTCTTTTGCCCAACGTGTGTCAAGATTAAGTGCATTTGGGGAGAAACCAACAAAGCAGAAGCCGCGTGAGTTCTGTGTCCAGCGAGAGTGGAACCGGGAAAGCGGCCAGCCTTCCCCTGGCCCATTGCTCGGAATCCATTCTTGAAGGGCCTGCAATGCCATTACCTGCGGAAGGAGGCGAATCCACAGAAGGGAAGGACAGATTTGGGGTCAGAGTTGACCTTCTCTGGGGGGCCCCCAGCTCTGAGATTTCCAGAGAGGAGGTAGGCTAAGGAGAAGGTGGGAAATGCCTAGGTTTTCTTAAGAATAAAGACAAGAAGAAAGCAGGGAGGTATAGTCATTTGTTGGAAGATATGGTATGTTCTGGGGTAAAGTTCCCTTTTCTTACCAGGCCTGTGTAAGGGCAAAGCCTCAATCACACTCTAAGCAAGAAGGAGTACGGGGTTGCTTTTGGATTTCAGGGGCCTATTTTCCCAAGAGGGCTTTAGGGTTTTCTGTAGATCAGGCATTGGAGCGTGGAGAGGGGGTATAGCTCAGTGGTAGAGCATTTGACTGCAGGAATTGGAGCGTGGAGGTCAGAGCATCACACGAGGAGATAATGTGGTTTCATGAGAGTAGGAATCGTCAAACAAGGATTTTCATGCATTGGGTGAGGTCGTCCGTGCTAGGATCCAACAAATCACGTCCGGGAAAAAAAGGCCAGGCCAGAATTAAAGCTTAAAACCAGCGTATTGATGCGTAGTCTGGAATGCAGAATGGAGGTGCACAGCTCTTTCTCCTGAAGGGAGAGACCGGGCCACCTAGTAAGGCAGGGCCAGAGGACAATGTCGGGGACCCCGGGCACTCTGTTGATGGCATAGCGGTAGTGTGTAGCTCCTCTAGACCAGGTAGTAGTCCTTCTGGGCCTTGGGTTTGCTGTCCGTAAAATGTAGCAACTCGTCGCTTGCCTCTGACTGTCCTTACTTTTCTCAGCTGAGCACACCTCCAGGTGCATGAGTTTGAGAGTCGTGGCAGGATGCAGGACGGGAGTTCTCACGCTCCAGGCCCTCTGTGGTCTCCCCCACTTGTCTTTGGAAAAACTTTACCTTCCATATATAGCCGGCAAACTCCTGGGGCACTATGGAGTAGAGAACAGCTAATCCTTAGAGGAAGATCTCTGAGGACCCCGGAGGCCCCTATGGGTCATCCCTAAGCCCGAAGCCTTCTCCAGTTGTGGGATTTGGACTGCTAAGAACCATTTCTTAGACTGACCTTTGCACTGCGGCCCACGGAGCTGCATACATAAGTGGTTGTGTAATAGATAGTATTCTGAACCTCACTCTTGGGCAGGGAAAAAAATGCAACTTGGTATTTTTGTTCTGAGGGCAAATTCCATCTCTAATTGGAGTTCTCCATTTGGAATGTTTTCCTGCGGACGGCTTCTGTCCCCTGGAAGAGAATGTATGGAAAGCACTGGGTAATGATGGGATAAGGCCCTTGTGCCCGGGAGTGCTAGGTGGGTACTTGCCCGAGTGTGGGGGGAGCCGTTGAGAGCTGGCTCTGGCTCTGCGTGCTCCCTGGCACTGTGTCTGCGGGCAGCGTCGCCGGCAGTCTGGCCACCCACTGGAAGTGGGTGCTGTTGGTCTGTGATTTATAGATGAGCTGTGGAAACAGGGAACTTAAAGTGACACGTCTGGGGCTGCACAGCTAAGTGGAGACCTGGGATTCAGTCGGGGGATGAGACTTGGGAGCTGAATTCTTGAGCGTCTCGGCTGGAAATAGACCAGTCACGGAACCAAAGCTTTCTTTGGTCTGCAAGCTTGTCTGGTCTCCACCCAGTCAGCCCTTAGTCCCTTCCCCGGGCTTGGACTTCAAGGTGTGGAGTGTCAGAATGTGCGTCAGCAAACCAGACCCGTGGATTTCTTCATCTTAATGGCATGTGCGTTGGCAGCGTTGGGATCAATAATGGAATGGGACGAAACCTAGCCTGGAATCCAGGTGGCCTGCGTGAGGGTGGACAATCAGACCTTTACTTCAGAGAGGGCGGGGCCGCCTCCGGATGGGAAGCCAGCTCTGTCCTCCCGGGAGCATCCGGCCCCGTTGGTCCCCGCCTTCTGGGGCCTGTGCAGGGCTGCGTTCAGACTGTGGCCCCGGATGCCTGGGCATTTGTGGTCCTCCTCTGTGAAAAGATGTTAAGTCATATTTGGTAACTGTATCTTAGAACCGTGCATATATTGGTATCATAGGTTAAGACTTAAAAGAAAATTTACCTAAAGGCATATTTTTCCTTTTGATTTTATTTATTTATTTATTTTTAAAATATTTTATTTATTTATTTGACAGAGATCACAAGTAGGCAGAGAGGCAGGACCCGAGCCGAAGGTAGAGGTTTTAACCCACTGAGTCACCCAGGCGCCCCTTTCCTTTTGATTTTAAAATAGATCCCCACATTTCCTGAGCCCTTGGGTTCTGGGCCCGCTGTGCCTAACGACAAGCCAGCCCTGTCCGGAGCCTGCCGGCCTGATGCCTCTTTACCCGTGTGCATCTCGTTCGTCTAACCTGTTTTCAGATGCCTTATTCTGAGCGCTAGAGGTGGGCTGACCTCTGGGACTCCGTGAGGGGATGCTGCTTTGGCTCCTATCAGTGGTCTGAGTCCCAGGAGAGCTCAGGGAAGGGGGAACAGGACCCTGCGAGTCTTCTGGAACCAAAAGGTGGACTCCTGGGCTCTAGCAGTGTGCTGGGGGAGGAACCTTGGTGGAGGGTCTTAGCCGAGGGAGGTGAAGATAGCAGTTTGGATCTGCTTTAGGCGGGGTCTGACGTCTTCATCGGGGGGCTGGGGAACTTCCAGGCCTCTGGATAAAGCCTAACTTCTGAAGGGTGGTTTTCATTGGGAGGCATTTTCACCTCCCTGGGGCCATTAGTTTTGGTTGTCCCAACTTCAGGAGGGCTCCCGGCATCTGGTGCGTAGAGGCCCAGGATTCTGCTTGGCATCCTGCAATGCAAAGGACAGCTCACCAGGGAAGAATCCTCTGGTCCCAGTGTCCACAGTGCTGGGGTCGGGAGACAGGGTGTGTGACGAACGTTTGGGGTGGGTGGATGGGTCTGATCGAATACAGAGGGGACAGAACTCCCATCCAGCTTGGTGGCAAATGCTTTAAATAGACTATCCCTGCGGGTGGTGCTTGGGCTTCTGGAACAGGATTTAATCTGTGGTTGGTTTATTTACGGTAAAACCAGAACCCTTGGGGAAATAGCCATTCTAGAGAGAATTTTCAGAGGGCTTACTCATTTAAATATCGCAATTTTTGGGCTCCTGGGTGGCTCAGTGGGTTAAGCCTCTGCCTTCAGCTCAGGTCATGATCTCAGGGTCCTGGAATCAAGCCTCTCATCGGGCTCCATGCTGAGCAGGGAACCTGCTGCTCCCGCCCCCGCCTGCATCACTGTCAAATAAATAAATGAAATATTTTTTTAAAAAAGTAATTTATTAAAAATAAATAAATAAATATTTCAATTTTTATTTTTCTAAAGTTTAACAATTTTGGATAGACATCTTTTTTTTCTTTTTTTAATGCCGAATGCTTGGCATGTGACCCCCCCACCCCCCGTCCCCTTTTGTGAACGTCCCACAGCCCTTGTCATTACCCACACAGCTCTTGTGTTGGGCTACACGGTGTGGAAGTCCTCGGGGGTCATCCATGGGTGGAGCTGTTTGTGGGGCACTAAACATCCCCAACGTTCTTAGGTTTGGTGTTTCTCAGTCTCTTATCTTCCTGCCATTTGATACTTCTCGCCGCTGTCCACATACCTTCCTTCTCTCTCCTTTTAATTTTGTTGATTCTATTCTGCGGTGGCCTTAGAAACCAGACATCCAGAGACCAGGCTCGCTGGAGCCATGCTGCTGCGAACCAGCAGTGTTCCTGTGCTGAGTGTCCCCGCGCCCTGTGAGGAAAGCCCTGGAACTTGCCGATGCTTCGACGTACTGACAGCTGTTTTGATGCTCAAGGGGTTCTCTTCCTCTCCTGCCTGGTTCTTGGGTTCTGCATTGCCGACCAAGCAGATAACGGATAACTGAGGCAGTTGCTGTCTTCATCATCATCAAAGTACTCTCACCAACAGGACACAGTTTCAGTGTTCCAGGCCTTATCTTAACTGCTTTACCTGTAACTTACTCTCAGCAGTCATGTGAGGTAGGAGCTGTGATGATCTAACACAGATCATCTTGTTCAGGTAACAAGATGGAAGCATAGAGAGGTTGTATGTGCAGGACAAATACAGCTGGCATAAAAAGTCGGGGAGCTGGGGGCGCCTGGGTGGCTCAGTGGGTTAAGCCTCTGCCTTCAGCTCAGGTCATGATCTCAGGGTCCTGGGATTGAGCCCCACATTGGGCTCTCTGCTTTGCGGGGAGCCTCCTACCCCCTCTCTTTCTGCCTGCCTCTCTGCCTACTTGTGATCTCTCTCTCTCTGTTAAATAAATAAATCTTTAAAAAAAAAAGTCTGGGAGCTGGGATTTAACCCCAGAATGCCCTATCAGCCGGCGCTCGTGGTCACGTGCTGGCTTTCTAAAGGAATGCCGCCGCAGCTGGTGAGGGCGGGCCCCAGGGGTCAGGTGGCCAGATTCCACCAGAGTCTTTTGGAGCTTGCTCTGTGAAAGCAGGTGTCGGTTCCCCAGGAAGCACAAGACTGTCCCTAACCCTTAGCTGGTGAGGGAGTGAGTAAACGCCACAGTTTGCAGAAACCCAGAGCGGGCATCACGGCCCCCCTTTTACAGGTCAGCTCTTTGTCCCATGGAACTCTGCCCAGGACAGTGGGCATCTGAGCCCACCACCCTGTGCCCGAACTCGGAGGGGACTACCAGGTCCTAAGTGCCTCACCTGAAACCCTTGTGTAGAAATATTGTAAGAGCCATTCAGTTATGTTATCGGGGGTGTAAGTTTTTGAAAGCACAAAAAAGGGAAGAGAAAATGTGCAAAATTTGTTTAGAAACACTCCCTCTGCACATCTAGGTCTTGTTGGCACCTGCGTGGGGGGGGTTGGCTCTAGTCCCCAGGGTCTGAGGCCTGGTTGGCTCTCCTGTATCCACAGGGGGCTGTAGCTCATCTCCCTGGTTACAACTCTTCCACGCCCTTCTGTTCCTTGGGCCTCCCCTGGCCTCACCGACTGAGCCAGCGTGAGCCCGTGGCAGCTGGGGGCTGCTCTCAGGGCTCCTCCACCTGAATTGCGCACCCTGCAGGAGCCTCTCCCTGTAGTTGAGGGGCTGGTGGCTGAGGAATGTGGAAAGAGACTTAACAGGTGCCTTTTGGACAAGCATCCGGGTGATGCTCCGTGCTTCGCGGTAAGCGGAAAGTGCAGAGTCGAGCTGGTTCCTATTCCCCGGGCTCTCTGGAATGTGGCTGGTGGTGGCATGCCGGGACAGACACGGGAACGAGTCAGGGCCGCTGGGGGCAGTGCTGGAGCGGCCGTGGGCTGTGGGCCGTGGGTCACTAGCGGACATGAGAAGGGGGCAGGTGGGCAAGTGAGTGGTAGCAGGGTGTCAGACACTGTGGGTTCTGGTGGCTCTTCCCCCTTCTCACTCTCCCACTGGACGTGGCCTGGCCCAGGATCTCTGGCATTAGTTTTGAAAATGGGCCCAGTCTGTGCCCTTTTAGGCCACAGATGATGAAGACCTTAACCTGGAGGTTCTGGTGGGTGAGCCTGGGAGGTCTTTCTAGGGGAGAGTGATGGCTTCAGGAGGACTTAATGCCATTCCATGGTGAGAGCCTTGCAGACATGTTCCTCCTTCCGTGCCCCTCCATGCCGCTCCGGATGGAGGCAGTACCGATGAGGCCTCGCAGGCATTTTGCTGGAGTCAGTGGGCTTGTGTTCCAGTGCCAGATTCACGGGCTCAGTCTTGGTCTCTGTGTGCCTTGACTTGCGTGTCTGTCAAAGTTGGGGTAACGCCCCCCAAGAGTTGCCGCAAAACTGAAATTGATAGTCTATGTAAATTGCTTAGCACAGTCGCGTGGCTATTGGTCATCTCCGTCTTCAGGGGTTCAGACTGGCCCTGGGGGCCCTGCCATTCTGAAAACGGCACCTAGAGTTCTTCCCTTCCTCTCTCTGCAGACAATGGTGATGAACACCCTGACGGAGGTCTGGTTGAGAACCATGTGGACGGGACCGTGAACCTGTTGGGCGGTGGAGGCAGTGCTAGTCGGAAGCCCCTCAAGTCAGGCATGAAGGAGCTGGCTGTGTTCCGGGAGAAGGTCACCGAGCAGCACCGGCAGATGGGGAAGGGGGGCAAGCATCACCTTGGTCTGGATGAGCCCAAGAAGCTGCGGCCGCCACCTGCCAGGGTCAGAGGGGCTGGGTGTGCTTGGAGGGGTGGGAGGTCTTGTAGTGGAGAAGGGCACCTAGTGACATCCATGTCCTATTTGCCTGTAGGCAAAGCACTTTCCTTTCTGGTTCTGCCACCAGCATATTCAGGGACCTTCCGGCTGATCAGTGTCTCTTTCGGGGACCTCAGTAGTCGGCTGTGAAAGAGACTGGGTATATGGTTTCTTGAAGTCCCCTCCTTCTGAAACCTCCACATTTCTTTTTGGCTTCAGGGCATAGGCAAGGAAATGGATGATAGAGATGGACTTGAACTTTCTGGAGCTTGCTGGGATGTGTTCCTCTCACTCGGCTGCCCCCATTCCTCTCTCCAGCTGAGCTCTCTTGTCTTGGGTCTTGGTCCCGGTTGGGTTAATGGGAAGGGATGGAGGTTGGCCCCCAGGGTCGGGGTAGAGGTCCTCTAGAGAGAGCCACTTGAATTCACTTTTCCAAGGAGATCCATTTTGGCCTCTGAAAGCCATTGACACAGAATGAAAGATGGGTGAAAACACTCATCCATGGGACTTCCTTAGAGTCTGGCATGGGACACGATGATATATTAGTGAGATCGCTGTCAGAAGTCCCTGGCTGGTTCCACCAACCAGCTCTGTGGCCATGGGAACATCCCTTCCCTGTGCAAGAGGTGGTTCTGAGGGCCATTGTTCCATGAGCTCAGTTTCACTCTGAGTATCCTCTTTTCACATCTGTGCCTGTCTGTGCCCACAGACCCCCTGCCAGCAGGAGTTGGACCAGGTCCTGGAGCGGATCTCCACCATGCACCTTCCAGATGAGCGGGGCCCTCTGGAGCACCTCTACTCCTTACACATCCCCAACTGTGACAAGCACGGCCTGTATAACCTCAAACAGGTGAGAGGGGATGTCCTTGGCCCCGAACCCCAGCTGTGCCTTGCAGCTGGGTAAGAAGAGGTAGCCTCTTCTTACCCAGCTACCTGCCATTAGCCCTTGGTGTCCAGCTTGGGTGGAGCGCCTGGGAGAAGCCACGTGGGGTTCCACTAATGCTTCTCAACGTTTTATTGAGCCTTAGAATCGCCTGGCAGTGATTCCTGGGTCTGACCATTCCAGAAGGCTGGGTGGCAACCAAGGGTTTGCATTTCTTTCTTTCTTTTTTTTTTTTTTAAGATTTTATTTATTTATTGGACAGACAGAGATCACAGGTAGGCAGAGAGGCAGGCAGAGAGAGAGGAGGAAGCAGGCTCCCTGCTGAGCAGAGAGCCCGATGTGGGGCTTAATCCCAGGATGCTGGGATCATGACCTGAGCTGAAGGCCGAGGCTTTAACCCACAGAGCCACCCAGGCGCCCCAAGGGTTTGCATTTCTAACAAACTCCCAGGAATTGCTGATGACCCGTGGACCACACTTCCCGAGTCACTGATTAACACCTTTGACAAGTTGCCTCTGCTGACCCTCCCCCTGCACGGTGGTGGGTGGAGTGGGGTCTCACGTCCATACTTCCCTCAGCCCAGGCAGGCATCTTGCCCCTTGAAATATCAGTCCAGTGTTCAAAGCTGTTTGTATACGCGCCCTCTAAAAGTATGACAGTTACTGCATTGGGAGCCCAAAAGAAATGGTGATCTCTTCTAATGAAAAACAGGCTGTGTCCTGTCCCTTACCGGTAACTAAAGGGATTTTCCATGGTAATTAACTAGTTTATGGATAAGAGCAGGGACCCTGGGACAGGAATGGCTTCTCAGCTATGCCTCTTACTAGCTGTGTGACATTGGGCAAGTTACTTAATCTATCTGTGCTTCCTTCTGGTCATCTGTGAAGTGGTGGAGTAATGGTCCCTGAGTCACAAGGTGGTTGCGGATTAAATGAATGTGTATGCTAGAGAATGGTAGGGGGCGCCAGTGGCCTCAGTGGGACGAGAGTGCGACTCTTTGCTCTCAGGGTCTGGAGTTCGAGCCCCACGTTGGGCATAGAGCTTACTCACATGCATACACACATATACACACAAACAAACAAACTTAAAAACTAGAAACTGAATGAGCAGCATGTAGATGGCTCCCACAGTGCACGGCCCACGCTAGGGCCTGTGCTCATGTTGACTTCTACCATTACATGCGTTTTTCACTTAACACTGTAACTAAACCCTGGTCTGCTGGGGCCCCCATGGGACAGGACCTCCTTGCGGGTGGGGGACTTTGTCTTTTCAGCTTGGGCACCCCCCAGCACCTTGCTAACTGGAGCATGGTCGGTAGGTCCCAGTGTCATGTGGGAGCTTGTGCATGGAGTGGAGTTCAGCCCTGCTCCAGACCTCCTGAAGGTGACTCTGCATGTTAGCGAGGTCCCTGGTGCACAGTCAAGGTTGTGAAGCACCAGCCTACAGAGCTGCTCAGCAGACCTCCGGCTGCGGGCTTCAGGGCCAGTCCTCCATGTCCTTCTCTTTTCTCTCCCCAGTGCAAGATGTCTCTGAACGGGCAGCGTGGGGAGTGCTGGTGTGTGAACCCCAACACTGGGAAGCTGATCCAGGGAGCCCCTACCATCCGGGGGGATCCTGAGTGTCATCTCTTCTACAATGAGCAGCAGGAGGCCCGTGGGGTACATAACCAGCGGATGCAGTAACCCCCAGCCAGCCGGTGCCGGGCACTCCCCTCCCCCACCCCCTCTCCGAACACTGCGGGAGAGAGGAGAGCCTTGCGTGGTAGGCAGGGAGGGTTTTCCAGGAGTGTTGACACGTGTATTTATATTTGGAAAGAGACCAGCACCGAGCTCGGCACAGCCCCGCCTTCTCCCTCCCCAGCTGGAGCTGTCTGCACCCTTGCCTTCTCCTGTCCCTGCTGGAGAGGAAGGGTGATTGCAGTGGCCACGCTGGGGGAAAGGCCGGGGGGAGGGGGGGGATAAATTTTTATTTTTGAACCCCCGTGTTTCTTTGGTTAAGATTAAAGGAAGGAAAAATAAAGTGTGTGTCTTTTGCCTGAGTCTTTGGGGCTTCCCTGGGAAAGAGATGCTGGGGCCTGCCCGTCTCTCATCTGTCCAGCTCTGTTCCCAACTCCTGGGGACAGTGCCTGGGAAGGGGACAGGCACGGCTTTGGTTGGGTTGGGAATGAGAAGAATGGGTCAGGAGGAAGGAGAATGGCCTCCCTCACGTGGCCTTGGCCTGGGCCAACTTAAAGCCCCCAGTCCAGGTGGAATCCTCTAGTAAAACCACAGGAATCTGCTGTCTCCCCCTGGACTCCCAGCTGAGTGAAGCTTGGGCCCCCTGGCTGCCCCTGGATGGGCAATGAAGGAGGAGAGGTGGAGCGAGTGCCTTTCTTTTTCCCAAGTTCAGGTGGATCGCGGAGACAGAACAGGGAGACAGTGGAGGCATCTGGCGCCTCAAATAAGGAGAGCTCCCTTCTGTGCTGGGGTGGGGTTGGGGGGAGACAGTCCCGAGGTCCTTAAGGAAAGGGAGCAGGGTTGGTGTGCTCCAGTGTGTTCATGAAAGTGTTGCCTCAGAATTCAGCTGCTCTCCAAGGGGCCCAAGTAACTGGCTCCTGGAATAACAATGTTAGCAGAGGCAGGGACTACCCACTTGGAGATGCAGACCCTATTTCTGAAGCAAAATTCTATGTGAGTGCTCTACCCCCTGTGTTCTGGGGGCAACTAACCTCTGGCAAATTGCAAGGAGCTCTCCGACTTTGCACGGGGCCACAGGGAAAGAAGTGCTCCCCTCCCTAGCACAGGACACAGAGCCCCATCTCTCACAGTTAGCCCCCCTTCTGTGTGGGGATTCTGATCCTTTCCTTCCAGGGAAGTGAAGGAAGGTGGTTCTGTTCCACGCATATCCCTCCTGACCTTCCTTCTAGAAACTCAGGCAGAGGGATACTTGGGGCCCTCATGGGTGGTGATGGGGGTGGGGAGGGGGATGAACTTCTCCCCTTAGAAGAAAACCAGGTCCCCCAAAGCAGACCTGCCCTAGTCAGAGTGCTCCAGGTTGTACCAGGCCAAGGCCAAGGCCAGCAGGCCATTTGGTCTGCTGCTCTGGAAGTGAGTTAATTCAATTAGTCCTCATGAATCCATAAATGAGGCACTACTCGCTCTACTTTTACAGATGGAAAAAAATCCCCAGAGGTACCCAACCTCCGTGGCCCAGGCTGGGGCCCCTAACTCCAGAGTGTGGGTGCTGCTCAGCCCTGGATTATGCAGCCCTCTCCGGGTGGAAGCAGGGGGGGCTGCCTAGAGAGAGCCTAGGGCACTCTGGATGTGGTTTGGAATTGCATCCTGTGGGACAGTCCCGTCCCATGTTCCATGCCTCTCGGCTGTAGTCGGGGGCTGGTGGCTGCTGTCCCAGGACAGGGCAGAGTTTCTTAACCTTGGCTAACATTGGAGTCGACTGGGGCACTTAAAATACTCGTCAGCGCCCCACCATCGGACAGTCTGATCTGATGCGCCTGGAGTGGAGCCCAGGTACGTTTTTCTGTTTGTTCGTTTGTTTGTTTTCAGGTTCCCAGGTGATTCTCATGCAGAGCTGGGCGAGAAGAACTGGAGTCAGGACACCTGGGTTTGAATCCTGTCCCATGCTGCATTGTTGCCCCAGAGCTCGCCTTATCACTCGCCTTATCACTCGCCTTATCTGAGACTCCGTTTTCCTCATCTGTCTAATGGGCATGGTCTCAGCCTCAAATAGCAGGGTGATAACAATGTGAGACTGTGGATGTGGCTATGCTTTGCAAACTAGAGGACCTTATAAAGTGGGAGGGATTATCGCGGGGCCGTTGCTGGAGTGAGCACTGCACCAGCTGCCATGCCCCAAGGTTGCTGACTCGGGTCAGCTCTGTAATATTTTTGCAGAGTGCTTCTGAGCATGTCACAGCTTCCCTGCCCATTTCCATGTCACTCGCCCAGAGCCTCCCTGTCCTCTAAACCCTCTGAAAAAGAGGATTTTATGGGTGTGCCAGCAGCATCTCTGCTGTGGTTCTAGCTACAGGAACCCCGCTGACTGATGGTTAGGATGCCCTAGAAACCTTTGCAGAGGGAAAATACTGCATCCAAATGGGAAGATGGCTGGGCAGGGATTCTGAGGCTGTCAAGCTGGCTGGGGCCTTCCGGAACTGTCCGCTCTTGACACACACTGGGGCTATACTGCCACCGTGGGGCAGCACGGGGAACTGCAGCTGACTTGACGCTGGCCCGCAGAGGGTCGTTTTGCTTAAGCGGTGATCCCAGGAGGCCCATTGTGGGTGCTTGTTAAACTCGCAGGAGCAGGGGACCCGTCGCTGCAGACCGCCTAAGCTAGAGGCTTGGGAGGGCTTCTGGGACTCTGCATCGAAGCATGACCTCTGGGCAATTCTAATGCGTGGAATCACCCAATTTCTTGGTGACCCAATTTGTAGAATTCAGGGCAACTTCAGAGCCCCTTGTTCAGAAATTATTAAGAATTTCAGGACAGCAACAGCAGAGCTTTGAGCCAAGCGCAACCCCTGTGTGACCGCATGGGCTGCGTGCCTGGGAAACCGGCCCTGTTCTTAAGCGCTCTGAATCTGGAGGGTCACAGCTCGCAGCGACCATCTTGAGTAATGTCCCCCAGGGTAGGTGAGAGCATGGGCCTGGGGGTGGGCAGTCTTTGAACAGACTTTGGATTCTATGACTTATGACTTAGGTGACTTTGGACACATTCCTAAGCTCTGAGTCTCTTTTACCTCATCTTTAACTATTGGGTTAATTTCCACTTCAAAGACTTGCTTTGTCTCAGTGGGGTTAGTCCTGCATCCCAGGTTCCGTGTTCAGGTTTTGGATGTGAAGATGAAGTAGATTTGGTCCCCATCCTGAAGGGCTGATACTGTAGTGGACAGAAACAGCCATGGGAGTCCTCCCTGATCAGGAGACGGAGGTGTGCCCAAGTGCCCTTAGAAGGAATTATCTGCACAGATATTGTCCCATAGTGGGTGCAAAGACAGTGGTAGGGAGGAAGTAGGGACACAGGGGAAGATTTGGGGTGTGTGTGTGTGTGGAGGGGAAGGTGGAGTTCAGGCAGAGAGAGGACAAGCCACACGTGGGCTTGAGGCTCCCTGTGATAGAGGGAGGGTATGGTAAGGGAGCAGCTGGAGAAGAAGCCAGAGGAGAGCTCATCAGGAAAGATTTTGAGGGTCTTGCCGAGGGATTTCAGCTTTGGACTAAAAGGAAAGTACTTAAGTAGAGGATGGGCTGATTGGATCTGTGTTTTAGAAAGTGAACTCCTGGATGGCTCGGTGGGTTGGGCCTCTGCCTTCGGCTTGGGTCCTGGGATTGAGCCCTGTATCAGGCTCTCTGCTCTGGGGGGAGCCTGCTTCCCCCTCTCTCTCTGCCTGCCTCTCTGCCTACTTGTGATCTCTCTCTCTCTCTGTCAAAATGAATAAATAAAATCTTAAAAAAAAAAGAAAGAAAGTGAACTCCTACTGTGCTATCTGTCAAGGAGGTCCTGGCAGGAAGGAATGGGAGTGATCCATATGAGAAGGGAGGGTGATTTAGCCTAGGCAGGGAAAGTGGGGAGCAAGGTCAGATGGCAGAGTTTTCAATGCGGTAGCTGGTTCCTGGGCCCTGGGGATTTGCTGGACGTAGGAGGTAAATGAGGAGTCAGCAATGACACTGGGGGTCAGGCTACAGCGGCTGGGAGGATGCTGGTACCATTCTTGGGGATCTTGGGGGATCGCAACCAGAAGGGGAGGAGGGATATGGGAAGAGAGGAAGGGAGAGCTTAGGAGGAAAAGTGATGAGTTCAAACGTTGTTAGTGTTTTTGAACTTATAATCTGTAAGGTGTAAGATAAAATAGGTAAGGTACTGAGTGTACAAGATGAGTTCAGTTTTGGTCACAATGAAGTGCAGTTGCGTGGGGCCCACTGGGTGGAGAAGACGCACTCGACTTTCCCATCACCCTCATGCTGACATCCAGGTTCATGAACAAGACCCATTGGTTCTATTCACAAGATGCTGTTCCTGTGTGCCCCCTTCACTCCCTCTCTGTCACCCACACAGCAGGAGAGGGGATTTTTTGAAGGGCGGGAGCAACAGGTGGGAAGGGCCGTGCTTTGGAAACAGGAAGACGGGTTCAGGAAAGGGGAACAGGGTCGTGGCTTTCTGGCTAACTCCATAGAGGTTTGGATGGGAAGGTGGGACATTCTCACATTCTCACTTGCTTTTCTCTGATCAGGAGAAGGCGGTATGGGGAGAAACATGAAAGGGTGTTGTAGAGATGAGGGGATGTGGGAGCGAGACAACTCTTGCAGGTTCCCCAGGCAGGATTTGGAGCTTGAGGTTTCCGTGGTGGGACTTTCTCCAACGGGGCTCAGCAGGGCTGCGCGGGAGTGCCAACGTTGGCTGGTGAGGCTTCTCCGGAGTTGAGGTGTGCAGGGCGGGAGAGACCCAGATAGGTGGAGGTAACAGTGGAGCCCTGGGTCTCATCTCCTTAGGGAAGGAGGCAAAGCCAGAGAGGCTTAAAGCATTGGAAAATAGAATGGGGATACCAAAGTCTCATTCTCCCATCAGTGAAATGCTGACATCGCAGAGCCCGTCTAGTTTCTTGCCGTAATATAGACCATGGTCAGAGTGAGAGAGTGGGGTGTTCAGATTCTCCCTGGGAGCCCTGGGGCTCAGCGTGTGGCTTCTGAGCTTTGAGGGGATGGAGGCCAGACTGAAGTCAAGAGCGTAATGAGCAGTGTCTCTGGAATTTGGCCTTGGACCAGCTTGGCATGCTGGGGCGGGGGGGCTGGGTGGTGGTCATGGCAGATGGTGGCCTATGAACAGCCTGCAGGTACCAGCCTCGTCCTCCTGGGTCACCAAGACCCCGTGAATGTCTGATCACCAGGGTGCTGTGTGGGTTGTTCGGATGACCCCTGAGTTGTGTCGGGGTAGGGTGGGGCGGGGGCGGAGCAGCCAGGAGCTGGAATCCTAATGACCTGTGGGTGAGCAGGGAGTTCGCCGAAGAGGGCTGCAGGTCCGAGAGGAGGCCCAGGGACGGCTGAGGAGCATGGTAGAGTGGGCCTGGCTGAGAGGGACCCTAAGGGGGGAGCCACGCAGAGAAGACGCCTGGTTAACCCCCACCCATACCCCCTCCCCAGCAGCATGTGGGTGACAGTAGAGAGAGCTGCCGATGGAGAGGCCAGGGACAGTCCTGGGGCAGGTGGCGCCAGGTGGCTGGACCAGCATAGCCTTCCTGAACGCTGCTCTTCCTGGGCCCCCGCATCAACCCCCCTGTAAAGGGAAGTGAGAAGACTCCAGATCCTTTTCTGTACCTCCTAGTGCAAGGTCAAGGGGCCCGCTCTATCTTCGCCTTTACTGCTGGGCACTGACTGAACGACGGCATGGCTGAAGGGTCTCAGGGAAGAGTTTCGGTGACCCCTCAGAAGGATGCATGCCCAGTGACAGGCCAAACCCTTGCCGAGCTGGGCTGCTCCCAATTCCTCCACCGGCCACATGCCTCGGATGGGGCGGGGTCCTGGGTTTGGGCTGGGCAGAATGGGGACGCCACCAACTCCGTCTCTGTGCTGGGCCCGATGACTGGGAGGCCCTGTGGGGTGCTGTCGGGGTGATAGGGGAAGCATAAAGGGCAGTGTGCTGCCGGGCGCCCCACACATGAAGGGGGCACATGGAGTTTGGAAAGAAGGCGCCCAGGAGGAAGGAAAGGCAGAACGTAGTACAACGGCTGGAAGGTGAAAGAGTCGCTAAACGTTTTATAGCTTTCTTCCTCATTGGGCAGGCAGCCAGGGGCTGGGTAGGAGCAGGAGCTAGGGTTCCCATTGGCCAGAGGCTCCCAGGAGTTAAGAGCTTAGGAGGCACTAGAAGAAGCAACTGAGGCACATTCTAGAAACGCCTTCCTGAAAATCCTCTCCAAGGAAAGGAGACCCATCACGGCCTAAAGGGTAGATTAAGGCCACTTGACTGAACAGCAAGGGCTGGGATTCAGGTGTGGAGGATGGTAGAGAAAGCAGTCACTGAACATGCATCGGCCCCTCACTGCCCTAAGCACACTGTGTATGTTAACTCACTGGACTATTTTGAACGCATGGAGAGGGGGGCACCCAGGTTTGCAAGGGAGGCCTGGTCTGGGGGTTCCCCTCGGCCTTGCCTCTGCCTGGTCTGTTCTCCTTGCCCCTCTGGAGTGTGGCCTACGTTGACCCCCTCGTGCCTCTCGCCCTTCACCTGCCTTCCCTGGGCCCTCGGAGGACGCTGACGCAGGCTAACTGAATGCATAACTTTATTAAATAAATGCTTTGTCATGACAAAAGACAAAGATCAAGGAGTAACATAAATTATACGTTGAATAAATAGTATACAGCAATCTTCACCTTTTTAATAAAACGTGAGATCCTCTGGCTTTTTTTTTTTTTTTTTTTATTTCCTCAGGTACAAAATGCTAGACAGGAGGCGGGCCCCTCTGCATTCAGGTGATTTTTTTTTTCCGCTTTTTTTTTTCCCCACAAACTGGTTTTATTTGTCAATTTATTTTTTCATCCTTTTTCACCAGTAAAGATTATGAGCATTTATTTAAAAAAAAAAGTTTAAAACAAAACAAAGGGAGAGAGAATAGAGCTATGATATGTATGTACGTAAGACTAGAGAGCTACAGTAATATGTGCGGTGGTTATTGCTGTCTTCAAAAAAGAAAAAAAAAACCGGTAGGCAACTCGGAATCTGAAGGAATCTTGTCTGACAACTGTCTATCCATGTGGGCTACTGTGTGGTGGTGACGGCAGGCGGACGGTGGCGGTGGGAGATTTGAGAGACTCAGGGTGGTGGCGGGGGCGGGGGGGGGGAGCGGTGCGCGCGGAGAAGTTGGGGAGGGGAATGGCACAGGAGGCTGACACTCCTCACCTTCCCTTTCCCTGTCCAGAGAGAGGAGTTAGAGAAGGAGAATGTGACAATGGCTAAACGGTAACTCCATTAGAAAACCAAGAAAGTATGTTTATAAAAAGAATCAAAAATCTAGGAGAAAAAAAAAAGTGGAGAAAAGTACATAAGTCTTGCACTTTAGTGGTTTTAAAAATAAAGACAGTACAATGCCCAGGGGGCTGGCTGGCAAGTCACCACCCCCTTTGCCACCACTTCTCAAAACTTAGCCTCCTTTCTCTAAAAATGTCCTCTTTGAGCCCAAGGCATGCTTCTCCTTGGCCCACGTCCCTCTGAAGTTCCAACCTGCAGTGCAGCCCTCTGGGGGGGCAGTGGGAGCTGAACAGATGGAGGGGGGCAGCCTTGGGCCCCCTGGAGAGGGGTGTGGTAGGCATGTGGCCGCCCACAAGCTAGGTGGTGGGCGAGCTGAGGTGGGGCCCACCTCCCCAGGGGAGGCTGACCCTGCAGGATTACCGTGGAGACCACTGAGACGGTGATGGGAAAATGGGTGAGGAGACAGGAGGTAGACCACACGGGGCCTCCTGGGCCTCCCGTCCTCCCTGTTGGGGTGAGGGGGTTTGAATGTCTCCAGGCCTGTCTGTCTAGGCCTGGCAGTCTGAGAAACCTTAGAGTCTCTTCCATCCCGGATGCCCTGCTCTGCCCAGGTGGGTAGGGAAGCTGTGGGAAAAGGAGGGTCAGTCATGACGAGGCCCTCCTCAGTCATCTGGCCTCAGTGGGAATGACAGGTAATCATCTCCTGGTAATCACTCCTCAGGAGTGAGGCCTGAGTCAAAGGGGGATGGGAAGAGGCCTACTGCTGGGTGGGTGGGGCAACATTTAGTCTTGAGGCCACAGAAAACTCCAGAGCCTAAGGCCTGGAGTCAAGAGGACCCTTGCCCGGGATCCCAGCTCTCAGCATTTCCCACCAGCCTCCCCTCCCGCCCTGCCCCAGGGATGCTCCATCGTCCTCCATGACTCCCTCAGAAGCCAGGCCTCCCTCTTGGGAGGTTAGTCTCATCTGTCATGAAGGTCCAGCATCCTCTAGGGCGTGGCTAGCTGAGCAGAGCCATTGCAAGTGCCGGACTCACAGGTTTGGGGGAGTCAGCATGAACTCTGGACACCCGAAGACACTGGTGGACTTAAACCAGGCCATACTCTTCCCCGCCTCGTGGCTGCTGGCAGAGAGCCAAAGGAAGGGGCAGATGCCCATTCAGAGTCCAGTAAATAGCAGGGGGGAAAGGAGAGAGCCCCTCTCAGGAACAGGTCCAGGTCTTGGGAGGGGTGTGGGGTAGGGTATGCAATTCCTGGCTCAGTCTCTTCTTAGGGGGAATGGCACCCCAGTATCCACTTGGCAGATCCCAGTTAGAGGACTGTTCGAGATCCACAGAAAGAATGGGCAAACAGAGGAGTGAAATGGGAAAGGTTTACAATACTGGCCTAAGACACAGAAATGTGAGTCAGGGGTTTGGGGAGAGCCGTGCAGAGAGATGGGGGATGCGACCGCGGCAGGTCAAGTAAGTCCTGGCGGCTGCCAGCCCCATCAGGCCCTTTGTCCTATGACAAACGACCATCTCTCTTGTCCCAGCCAACTGTCCTGTCTGGGGGGCGGGGGGGGTGGTGGTGGCAGCAGGAGACCTCCCCCCCCACCAAGTTCCGTAGCTGCAAGCTTCCCACCAGCTGAAATCTATTTGCTTGTTTGCTGTCCCTCCTCATGGCCCCAAGTTTGGTGTTGAAGTGGTCTCCACGGCGTCGCATCATCAGCGAAGAGCAGAGAGAGCCGTGTTCACAGCGAAGAGGGGTCTCCTCTGCCAGAGTCCAAGCCCCCTTCCCTGGTGGGCTGCTCCAGCCTCTAAGGACAGCCCTGCGGCTGCCGATTTGTTGAGGAAGTCAGCGGGAACGGGAATTCTCCTGGTTCAGAATCTGGCTGCCACATGCCAGCACCCTTGAGGCCTCCCTTTGTCCTGGGCCTTTCTTCCATCCTGCACTCCAGGGAGAAAGCCTGCACTGGACCAGGGGGAACTGAGGACCTTAAAAAGCTCTGGCCCCAGTCCTTCACTACAGGGAGAAGGTGGCCATCCGAGGGCATGGTCTTGTTCCTCCAAAGGCACGGCTGGTCTGTGCTGATCGTTGCTCCTGGCCAGTGGCTAGGTTCTAGAACCTACCTCATTTCTCTCTGAGGAACTGCACCCTTATTCTCCTCTTTCTGTCCTCTGGAATCCCAAAGGGCTTAGAGGGTGGGGACCCAGGAAATTGCTCTTGGCTTTGTCCCCCTTTCTGCTGCTTTGCTTGGAAGCTGGAAGGGGGCAGTTCCCCCGTCTCCGTCCCTCCACTCCCTCTTCTCTGGCCGGCACAATCGCTTTTCCATTTCCTTGTATTTAAATCCGTTCACTTCCATCCCGCCTGCTGCCATCTCTCATTTCAGTCTCTCTCCTGCTCTGCCAGCTTCAAAATGCAGGTTCTGCCCCTTTGAAAGGAAAAGGCTGGGCAGGACCCATGGGTCAAACTTGGACCTGATGTGTTCCTTTGGTGCAAGGCCCAGAGCCAGCGACTTCCAGAGGGTCTAAAGGCTAACTCGAGAGGGGCTGGGGCTGCGGGGGCGCCCCACGGACAGCCCTCATCTACCTGGCTGGAGGGCTGGCAAAAATGGCAGTTACGGGGTGTGTTAGAAGAATATGGGTTTTCTTGGTTTTCCCAGAATGAGGAAGCTCCTCAGAGTTCCCCGAGGAACTACTTTGAAAAGTTAATGCAAACCTTTCAAGGAAAGGAAAGAAGAAAGTAAAAAAGAAAGAACATAGACGTATATGCCTTACATATGACTATATGGAGCCCCGTAGAGAAGTCTGTACGAGGCCGCCTTGATTTCAGCCTATCCTCCCCCAGAGAGGCCATGCTGGTAGTGAATGGGGTGCCACGAGGGGCTGAAAGCACTCGTGTCGGCATGACCTAGTCCCCTTGGAAGAGCAGTCTCTCCATCCGGGGCGCGGACTGCTCTCCCAAAGTCTGCAGCGGGACTGGAGTACGCACACAGACGTCATCTTTGTGATTCTGCTCCGAAAAACCTATCTATCTAACAGCACTCGGTTAGTCATTTGCTTTGTTTTGAGAGGAATGGAATGCATTTTAGTTTTCATAAGTTTTGGGGAGGGAGAACCCTCTGCTGGGGGAGAGGGGAGTGGGGGCGGGGTCAAGCCATGCAACTTGCTGGCTGGAGGTGGAGACAGGTCGTTTCCTTTCTCCCCTGTGACTAATCCAGATGGGAAAACCCCCAAGGGTGCCATTGAATGCCACACCTGGGGCCGTACCTTCCAGTGCCCAAACGTCTCCCAACTCAGGCCAGGGCTGGACACAACAGGTGGGTCCAGCCATGGTCCCGGGGATCTTTCCTTTCTATCCACATTCTTCTTTCCTTCTTCGAAACTCAGTTTGTCTCCCCCTCTCCTTTACACGTTCACTTTCTTCCCTTCTCTCTCTCCTGTTCCTCCTCCCTTCCCCTCCCTGTCCATTCAACTTGCCTCAAAAGGAAAACTATTTTCGGGGGTGGGTGGGGGGTCTCCTTAGCTGTTTGCTTCTCCGCTGTTGCCGGTTTAAAAGTTGAGACCTTGCTAGAGATTCCGAGGTCCTCAGTTTCCTCAAATAGATAGATATATGTATGTTTTTTTTTTTTTTTTCCCTTAAATGAGATGAAATGAGTGGCGTCCTGGAGTGGAGGGAGGTGCTGGCTGGAGTCGGGGCTGGGGGTGGGAGGGGTGAGGGAAGGACGGGGAGGGGACACGTCACTCAACGTTGCTGCTGTCGAAGGTGTGGCACTGAAAGTCCCCATCGACATACTCCATGCCTGGCAGCTTCATTCCGTACTTGTCCACGCACCAGCAGATGCCACGCTTGCGGCCACGGGAAGGCTTGCACTGGGATGGGGAGAGCGACAGGCAGTGAGGATGGTGGTCCCCCGACGCCCCCTGCCCCGGGTTGGGGGGCTCTGCTCTTGCCTGGCCTTTGTTCTGGCCCTGCTCCTTGTCTTCCCTGTCCCCACCCTTCGGGTTTTGGTACGCCCCCTGCACGGGGGACGGCCCCAGGGGGAATGCTCATTTAGACAGTCTGCCAGTGGCTAGCTCTTACAATCTCCTTTCTGTCCCCCATCCAGGGTCTCCAACTTGGGATTCTCCACAGGGCTACATGGCCGGATGCTGATGATGGTGATGGTGCATCATCTCTACAGTACCAGACACTACTTAACACTTCCTGCAGAGTACAGACTGTAAGTGCTTTATAAAGATCAATCCCTAATCCCTCATAATTGCACAAGGACCGCAGGTACAATTATCATTTTGCATGAGAGACTGGAGGCAGAGACATTAAATAACTAGGTAAGGAGGATGCGGCTCAGAAGGGGGAGGGCCAACAATTGACTCAAGGGTGTCTGGCTGTTGACCCCCAACTTAGATGAAGGGAACCCGTAGGGAGCATCAGGGCCACCTGGGAGGGAAATTGTTAGAAACGCAGAAGTCTCAGAGCCCATCCCTGAAACTCTGGGGTGGGACTCAGCAATCAGTGTTTTGATAAGCTTTCCAGGTGATTCCGATGCTCCAGGAACAGGGAGAACCACTGGCCTAAGGTATTAGTATTACTAATACTATACTAATACTAAGTGTACTAATACTAATACTAATACTATACTAAGTATTACTGGTTTAACCAACAGCAGTGCTGCCCAAAGGGTAGCCTGGCTGTGAATGGGACGTAAATTATTAAGTGCCTCTGAACATTTGTTTTGCAGTCCTTATCTCTGTGCATGTGTTTCTGTGTGTGCTCATCAGAAAACAGTATACACAGCATGTGAATGACATGGTGATATAAAGCTTCCTTTTAAATGAATTCACGTTAGTAAGGCGGATCACTAAAACGGAAGCAGACTACAGTACAGGAGGGAGCGGGGAAAGTTGTGAGTGGGGTACTCACGTGGATATTGGGGGTTCCGGAAATACTGTTGTTAACGACAGAAACCGTAAGCATTGAGAGGTAAAGGTTTTCTGGCAAGTGCCGCTTTCAGGAGCCCTCTGAGCTTGGGTGAGTGGGACGGGGGCATACCTGCTTTCTCTTGTAGAATCCTTTGCGGTCACAGTTGGGCAGGTACACAGCGCGAGGCACCATGCGAGGGCTGGCTTTGAGCTCCTGCAGGGAAGCTTCCATGTGTCTACGGCAGGGGCCCTGTGTGAAGACAGTGGGGGTGAGAGATGTGGCAGGAGCTGAGAGGAAAGCACCTCTACGTGCAGAATGCATGGCCCAGGGCACTGGGGGCCGGAGGATATATGGAGAATTTTGTTCCAACTAGTCGCTCCCAAAGATTTCTCCTCTTTGTACCCGTCACGCTCTCTGGGTGTAGGAAGTGTGCAAAGCCTGCAAAGTCCGCGAGACTCACCTGCTCAGATTCTTGTCTCATCTCAGGGGCAGAGATGACCCGGGGATGGGCAGTGTTCTCAGCGCCCCCCACAAACTTGGACTGGGTCAGCTTCTTTCTGCGGTCCTTCTTCACGGCCTCGGCCTTCAGCTCGGAGATGCGGGTATGCTTGGGCCGGAAGATCTTGGGCGAGTAGGTCTCCTCTGCCATCTCGGAGGTGGTCGGTTCCTCGTGCTCACGGGAGTCTCTGTCTGCAGGGGAAGGAGGCAGAGGGTCAGTCTCTGGGGCCGAGCCTGAGGCTCAGATGGTGTCTGCCCTCCAGGAGCTTCCCTGACTAGGGGAAAGCAGAAGGAGGATGGAAGAGTCAGCACTCGTCCAAGAGCTGGGACATTGGTCGCATGATTGGAGTCCAGTGGAGCAAATCTAGGAAGACTTTGCGGGGTTGAAAAGACAAGGCTGATCAATGAGGGTGGGTCGGACAGGAGGGAGAGGACATGCTGGGGGCAGGAAGGGGATAGTGGGAGGGAAGGGGCCTCTGGGGGCGCTCAGGCACTGGTGAGGGTCTTGCTCACCAAGGGGCTGGCTAGGTAGCTGGGCAGTAGCTGGGGTGGCCCAGAAGGGCAGGAGGTGGAGATGCAGGCTGATGGAGGAAGAGAGGTGACAGCCCAGCATGGACAGGAGGTGAAGTCTATCCCCAAGTGGGGTCTTCATGCTTCCAGGACTGTTGGAACTCAGATTTTGGGAAACCAGGAGTAGGAGGGTCCTTGGGGTCCAGACTAGCAGAGTGGCGGGGAGCATCACGGTGAGAAGGGGACCTGTGGGGCCTGCAGGGGTGCAGTGCGGGTGGGTGGGGGACCTGGAACCCCAAGGCCCTGCTCTGGCTCAGGGCTGGGTCTGTGTTCTGGGCCCTGGGAGGCTGAACATAATTCAGCTCCAGGCCAAGAGAGGCGGACAGCTGGCTGGGACTACAGCAGTTATATATAGGACAGACTTGGTGACAGTCTATACTTAGCTGACTTATGACCTTTAAAGAAGTAGGACTTTGTTCATTTATTTGTTGATCTGATAATTCCAGTCCCTGGCCTTTTCTCCATCCACAGACTTCCAGTACATTCTTATCTCCCGGGCACCCTTCTCTGGGGCTCCCTTTCTCTTCTTGGCTCCTTGACCCCGCCGGCCTCGGCAGACCCAGAGTGAGGAGGGCTCCACTGCTCTTCCCAGGTGGGCAGGTTGTGGCTAGGATGCCCACAGTGAGACTGGGTGTAAGGTGGGCCCGCCAGGGACGTGGCGGCCTATCTTCACTGCCTCTTTTCTTTTCACATTTTAGAAAGAGAAGAATAGGGCTCTGGAGTGACCCTGAATAACTCAGATGAGATGAAGGAAAATCCTCTTCTCCACCCACCTCACTGTCACCGGGCTCTCCAGGAACCACGGTGACAAGGCCCTGGAATGGAGAATAGATGGAGAGAGGAATACAAGGAAGTAGGGAGAGAGGATGCACAGGGAAGGAGAATCTTGGTGAGAAGACTCTGTTTTGTGCCCCCAGGGGCAGGAACCCTCTCTCCCGCGGAAGTGCCAGGTGTGGGTTAAGAGAGATGTGTGGGGACCTGGCCTAACCAGGTCTGGACGGCAGGTGGCAGGAAACCCCTGAGCACCTGTTTGTCTCTTGGCTTGGGATTTGTCAAACTTAATTGAATAGGTATCCGGTCTTTAAGGCCCTGGCAGAGGCATTCCCCGCCCTGAAGAAGCCTCCAGAGGTCTGCAGTGTTTTGGGTGGTTAGCTGATTTGGATCTTTCTCCACAGAGGAGGAAGGGAAGTAGTCACCGGAGAGGGAGATGATGGGGAGAGAGCAAACGGCAAAGCAATGGGTGGGCTTTCTCTGAGCACAACTCAGTGCCAGGTCCCCATCCCCCACTTTTGGTCTTTCTGTCCCTCTCCCCACTTTGGCTTGACTCTGTGTTACGACTCTACCAACCTGCTGTGATTGTTCACCAGCATGGCGATGTGCCTGGCAGGCGGAGGAGAGCCTTCTAGGGTTAGCTAAGGGACGGACGTTTGGAGTAAAGCAATTTTCCTTGATTGTGGGCCAAGCTAGCATGGGGTGGCATGCTGCGGGGAGCAGAGCCTGCTGGGGGGGACTCTGGACAAACTGAAAGACTAGGGCTCTGTGATCTAATACATAGCCCCAAATCCGAGGCTCAGGTCTCGGGGAGAGGTGCGTGGAGAGGAAAAGCCGACTGTGGCTCAGAAGGGTGGCTGAGCCTATCTTGCTGGGTGATCTGAGATGCCTCACTCAACCTCTCTGGGCATCACCAAGCATCCTGACACTGAAAAAGCGGTTGGCCAGTGGTAGGAGAGAGGACAAGAGATGGTTGCCACTGAAAGGTGGGGGGGCATTTGGGGGTGCATGGTCACGCCCTTTCCCTAATCAAGATTGTAAGCAGGTGAAGTGAGGGAAGACAGGTGGGAAGGCCGGGGGCTGACCAGCACCTGTGAGAGGGCTGGACGGCAGATCTAGAGGCTGCTTCAGCCGAGGCTGGAGGGCCAGTAAATTGTCCTCGGGGGCACCTGCGTGGCTGGGCTCTAGGGGTTCCCTCTTCCACAGGGAGATCCCAGGAAGCTGCTCACTCCCAGTGGCAGGCAGTACCAGCTCCTGGAATCCTTCCACTAGGCTGTCAGGTCCATCTCCCTGTGTCCCAGCAGGAACAAGGACATGAATGTGTCTCAGAGTACTCTTTCTAGTTCTTAAAGACATCTGGTCAGAGGGTGTCATGCCCTCCTCCACCAGATGTGACGCCACCTTTCACGGGGCTTCTCTCTCTGGCCTCGGTGGACGTGGCTGGAGGCGTGCTGGCTCACTGCACACCGTGTACTGACAGCTCTTCTCAAGACCCTCCCTCTTTTAGGACCTTTTCTAAGAAATGCTGTGAGCTGCCCTTAACCTTCATTCACTCTCCCTGGGAGGAGGATGGGGCTGTTCACAGGGGTTCAGTGAACTTGGGAGCCAATTTCTTTGACCTCAGTCTTTTCTCTGAAAGTGTTCAAGTATGGCCTTGGGGCTAAGCACATGTTGATACTGGAAAACGATGTTGATTCCTGTATGTTCTTGTATGTTCCTTAAGGAACTCAAAGCACTTCTGCAAACCCTCTCTCCTTCCCTAGGGCCACAGAGGTAGGGTTCCTGAGGGCATGCCCTCCCCAGTTCACAGGCTTTTTGGCTGCTTCTGAAGGTCAGGCTTAAAGTTTTCATGTGCCTCCTGGTTTTGGTGCCACATGACCCCATGGGACCTGTTACACAGAGAGCAGGACAGTGGAGTAGCAAAGATACTCATCAGGGTTTTGTGGTTCCCTGCAGGCCGCAGAAATGTAGCAAAACCCCATGCAGAGCTATGGAGATTAAAAGGCTGGGAAGTAAGACCAGAGTTGGAATGCCAGAGCCTGTGAGCCCTACTCAGCAGCTTCCTGGCCAAGTCATAAGTAGGCTTCCAGTTTGGGCAGGGTTTACGTTTTAGATAAGACAAGCAGGCACATGTAGACAGGCGGTTCCTGTGATCTTTCATCGAGAGAAAAATGGACCAAGGTTGCAGAGGGGATTTAGGTGGATGAAAGGGAGGACTTCCTGGTGAAGTTGCCCTGACGGTGAACAGCAAGGGAAGTTGAAAGAGCACAAGCAGGCCAATACCTCTCATGGCCAGTAGATGGCGGAGTAGACTGATGGCCACGCAACATGTCCCCAGCGCTGGTTTCTGGGGACTGCAAGCAATTTTCAGATCTGGGACTTATGTGCTGCCCTCCCGGACTTCTCTGACAGCTACCCCAGTCCTCTCCTTCTGTGTATCTGCATCACGCATTTCAGGAGTCAGGGGGATGGACGGGTGAGGACTGGAGAAAACCCACATATAAGGAGGGTGAGGGTAGGTATGAGAGCTGGAGGCTCAAGGGGGACAAGGCAGACCTGTGCCTAGCCCCATGCTGCTTCTCTAATCTGTAGCTGAAAAGTAATCTGGGGTAGAAGAGAGACAAGTCTGGGGTCCCCCCTTCCCATCTCTAGATGTCATTTTGAAAGTATTCTGTAGCAGATGGAAAATGTGGAATGCTCAGTATTGTTCCCTCCTCCAAGGGTAGCAGAGGCCTGGCCTGTGAATTTCGTGATCTCATCCGAAGACCACGGAAGCGAGGGCTACCACATTGTCCTGATGGCTGCCTTTCAGGTGGGTTCTGAGTCTGGTCTGCCTTCCAGCCAGCTCTCTGATGGCCCCTGCCCCTGCCATGTCGGGGTGGCCAGCTCAGCCCCTCCTTCATTCATAAGGCACTCCGGGATCATGCTGCTGCACCAGCCTCCATGGAGGCACACGCAGGTACACAGCCCTTCTTCTGG
The DNA here is from genome assembly GCA_004024625.1 of Mellivora capensis. Classification (NCBI taxonomy): domain Eukaryota; kingdom Metazoa; phylum Chordata; class Mammalia; order Carnivora; family Mustelidae; genus Mellivora; species Mellivora capensis. The sequence goes on along the minus strand of PISX010002880.1, from coordinate 99,854 downwards.
CAACACAAACACCTGCTTGAGGACTACGCCATCTCCCTGTCCCAGCAAACACAGAGGGTGTCTGGCTGTAGGCCCTGCTGCTATGGACCCAGAGGCCTCCTAGGGTGGGCAGCACCACTCACACCAGAGCGTACCATCCATGCCTGTTTCCTACCTAAGCTCTCTCGCGGGGGCTGGCTGGCGCGCCAGCAGATGCAGGCACATGCTCTTAAGAAGCCTTCTGATGCCATCCTGCTTTCCAGTCCAGTGATGGAGGTGTTGGGGACATTGTTGCCCTCTGCCATCTAACCCTCCATCCTGGGACTCTTAGTCATTCCCTAGCACCATGAATGCCTGGTCCAAGGGCTCGTGGTAGTGTCCCACTCTATCTTAACCTCATCATCGAACTCCAGAGAACTCGGGGTGGCCCAGATACTGCGACGTTGCTTATGGAAATTGAAGAAACTGAGGCATACTCAGAATTCTCAGCTCAGGAAGAATGTAGGGTTTTGCCAGGCCACCTGGAGCTGGGGAGAGGAAAGTCTCTTTTTCTAACCAGGAGACAAGATGGGTTTGCCCAGAATCTCTCTACACGGAATGAAAAGCTGGGTTTCCTCCGGCTTTCATTCTAACTCCTTCGGTGGAATTTAAACAGTAAACTTCTTAAGGGTGGAGCTTTGTCATTTATCTTTTTCTCTCCATTGTATGGTATTCAGTATATAATCTTTAAATGGAGAGATGCACAGATTTCCTGGAGCGGTAAAGATAAGTGGGTCTAGAAGCGCACCTGTAACATTAACTTGGGCCCGCCATAGTTCTGTGGATGCCTCGAGAGGTCACCTTGCTCATGCCCTGGCCTGTAAGCTTGTAGCTTCTGCAGAGGGAGCCAGGAAGCAGAGGAACAGGTCTCGGGGCGGGGGACGTGAACAAGTGGGGGCTCCCCTGGGTTTACAGGTCTTCTTTGATCTAAGGTGGTGCTATCCATGACAGTACTCACTAGCCACATGTGGCCACTTAAATGAATAAATATTAAATCAAATTACAAATTTAGCTCCTCAGTTGCTCTATTCACTTTTCAAGGACCCATGACCACAGTGGAGAGTGGCTGCTGCGCTGGCAGAGCAGATAGAGGGCATTTTCGTCCCTGCAGACAGTCCCATTGGACAGCTGGTCAGAGGGCGCTGATCCACGCCAGGCTGTGGCTACATGCTTTGCACCCCCTCCCCACTTTGCCCTGTTTCCCCGCCAACCTGCACCCTCCAGCTTTTTGCTAGGACATGAAGCTTACGGGGGAATGATGGATCAGCTGCTCACTGTTTAAAATACTGTGAGATGTGTTTCAGTCTCCTGAAGTCTGACCTTTCCCAGCTGTGCATGCCCAATGAATCAATGACACTGTGTGTGCATGCCTTTGCATAAAGTGTACAGGCACAGGGAGGGGCTGCTGAGCCTTCCAGGGGAACTACAGCGTGCCTCCTCCTAGCCGTTCCATCCCTGGCCAGTGTCTTGCCTTGCCCCGGTCTCTCTTGGAAGACACTGTTTTCTTTTCCTCTGCGGTCAGTAACAGACGTGCATGTTCTGGGCTCTTTTTAACATGAATTCTGGGCTGAGAAGGAAAGGAGCACTGTCTTTTCAAGAGGAAAACAAACCCAAACAACTGTTATCCTAAGGAACAGTTGCAAAAAGACACTGGAGGAGAAATTTGACTTGGGGTGACTGGCAGAGGCGGGGAGCAGGTTCAGAGCCTCAGTGACTAGACAAGGAGGACAACGGGCTTACCCTGCTGAGCTCCTTTCCAGCCCTCACTCCATTTCAGGCCAGGAAAACTAAGAGACTTAGATGCTCTAGACCAATATGAAGTTGGCCAATGTGGGTATGTAACATCTCTATCCTAAACAGAGAAATAGAGACATCAGATAGCCTGGTGGGTGAACAGTCAGAAGAGTCGGACTGCCAGAAAGTGTGACTGCTGGCCCCAGGTGAGAGCAACCAGTCCCCACCGGGAGAACTCTCTCCGAAGCATCCTCCTGTCTAATGGCATTCCTTCATGGTGCATCAAGGCACCAGGTTTCCTTCCAAGAGATGCAGAGAGAAGAGGTGACCAGCTGCCCTCGATGGCATAGATAGCTGCTGTCAAGCTGGTGGCACTCCCTCAGGACAAAAGGCTGGGGTCTCACTCACACATCTCCCACTGTCCTGGGAAGAGAGGTACAGAAAGGATCCCCCTTATCTTTCACCCCTACAGCCAAAGGAGGGTGGAGGGCGGAGACTCCAGTACACGATTTCTTGATCTCTGGGAGACAGGTGGTGATACATTTACACACATGAGAAATACACACTTATGTACAAAGTCCCAGATGAGTATCTCCGGCTGGGTTTCTCTAGAACTGGGGAAGGTAGAGCATGCTCAATGGAAATGTTTCTATCTTATCAGAAGGCAATGGAGGGACTAGGTGCAAAGCAGCCATTCAGAGGAGAGGGAGAGGAAGCACTTGGCCATTTCTCTGACCTGGCTACACTTCCACTCATGACTCACCACAGTCCATTCAGAACATTACAATTAGGCAGCCACCTTCCCCGAGAATGGTCCTGGATGACCAGAAGGGGGTGTCAGGGAGCAGGCAGCCAGAACCCTCCCTAGTCCCCCTAAGAAAAGAGAGCGGCTGTGTGTCAAACAAGAGTCCTGTGGTATCTGGCAATCCAGATTCAGACTCTTCCTTTTGGACTCTTTGGGACAGGAGGAGAGAACGGAGACATTACTTCCTTTCTGAGGTTGGGGGCGGGGGCACTTGCTGGTGGCGTCTATACTTTCCAGTTGGGTAGGCTACTAGCCACATGTGGCCATTCGAGCTTGAAATGTGGCTAGTGGGGTTGAATTTAAAAATTTATTTCATTTAGGGGAGCCCGGGTGGGTCAGTCAGCTGAGCGTCCAACTCTTGATTTTGGCTCAGGTCATGATGTCAGGGTCCTGGGATGGAGCCCCGAGTCAGGCTCCCACAGGATGTGGATCCTGCTTAAGATTCTCTCTCTCCTTCTCCCTCTGCCCCCAACTCAAAGAAAAATTACTTCATTGAAATTAATTTAAATTTAAAAACTAATACTCAGTGTGGTTATTGGAAACTTTTTGAGTGTGTCTGGAAGGACTCAGGTGTATGAATCCAGTTCCTGAACTGTAAATTGTACGAAACTTAAATATACAGTATTTTTAATGCAAAGTTTGTGTCCAAATTCAGACGTGCTGTAAATGCAAACTATACCTCAGATTTCAAAGACTGCATAAGGAAGAAAGAATGTAAAATATCTCATTGTAACTGCTTGAGTGTATGTAGATATGATAATATCTTGGAAACACAGAATTAAAATAGTATGGTTAAAATGAATTTCACCTGTTTCTTTTTGCCTTTTTAAAAAAATGTGTGACTAGAAAATTTGCAATTACGTGTGTGGCTTGTATTGGATTTCAACTGGCCAGTGCTGCTCTTAAGGGTCTGGGACGAGGGTCCTCTTCAGTGGGGTGACAAAGAGAACGTGGAGACCAGTCAGCTCAGCTGTGATGGTAAAACCCGAATGGTTCAGGATAACTAGGGCCCACCTAACTCATCATCTAGGGTCCACCAGCAGAGGTCAAAGGTCGCAAGGTTCTGAGTACAAATTTGGTCTGGGCCTCACCTCAGATTTCGGCAAGGGAAGGCCCATGTCTGATGGTTGAGGTGGAGGGACGACAAATGAGGTAACTAATCTCTTTATATTTAAACTCCACTGGGGTGCACCTGGCAGGTCTAACCTATTGGGAAGAGGACCTTAACTTATCTGCCTTCTCCTTCAGATTCTTAGGAATTCTCTCTGCCATTCCTCAGATCCATCTGAAGCCCCCAGTTGTAATTAGGAGGCTTGTCTCCCTTCTCCTTTGGAAGGATGGCCGACATCCCTGCCTGTGTTCACAAACCCGGTGATTTTCTTGCTCTCTTCCTTATGGACTCTTGGGGGCTGTGGTTTTCTCTTCCCCCTCCTACCCCGGGAGCTCTGGTCTCTTCATCCTGCTTGCCTGCCTCCATGAAAGGTCTGTGCTGGTGGGAGCTGGTTGCCATGGGAAGCTGGCTGCTTCTGGGCCATGTTCTCCTTCTGCACGGTGGGCCAGTGTGGGCCTGCCTGCCTTCCCACATCAGGAGAGAGCTCCCTGCAGTTCAGCAAAGGAAGTTGAGTCAATGGACCCAAAGTCTGGGCTCAGCACTGTCCCTTTCTGCCCTCCTTGTCCCCATCCCTCACTAAACAACTGGCCTAGGCCAGTCTTGCTTCCAAGACTATGGAGGAAAAGGGAGGCAACAGAGTGTGATTGAAAATAGAAAGGGTGTTGTGTTCTCCACTTTGGGGCCACATCACTTCTTCCCTTAAAAGACAGCGCTCTCCCCCAGTTCGTCTTCACAACCCCTACTATAGGAAGACAAGTATTGCGCCATATTTGCTGAAGGCCTTGTGGCACGTTAGGCAGGGCCCCAGTAAGAGCCCAACAGACAAGTGACTCTATACCCTCCACCTCAGTGTTCTCATCTTTAAAATCATCACTTTGAGTGCTACGATCTGTGGGTTCTTTCCAGCATTTACACTCTTGGGTCAATGCCTAGACCATTCCTGGGGAGACACTAGGACTGAGCTGAGCCAAGTGGCCAGGTAAAAAAAGACACTTTGTCTCTCACTGAGGTTTTCAGTAGCTCCTCTGGATTTATATATATGTATATATAAAAGGCATCATAATAGAAATCATGGAAAGAAATGGAACCGGAAACACAAGTGGGAGATCTTCTGGATACGGGGCAGCGGGGAGTAGAAGCTTAGAATCAGCTTCCTTGTTTATTTCCTTATTTATTTTTGCAAATATGCAATAAATCTCATTGTTTTGGAAAACACATCCAGACTGTCATTTAAGGATGCTCTCTGGGGATTGGAACTTTTGGACCAGCATAATAAAAATGCAAAACAAAAACTCAGACAAAACCCCTTCAAATTGGCTCCTTGTCTCTCACCACATCCAACCTCCCTCCACCCTCCCCCTTCACTTCTGCCCCCTGTTGGTCCCTCACTGGTACCTGGTCTGTTTATGGAGTTCTTCCAGTTTCTGGGTGCAGTGGGCTTGGAATGTGTGCATTCCTTCTTTGAAGTATCTATGTTCTATGCATTAAATAACCCAAAGTTTCAAAGGCATTGCTCAGGTACAAAGTAAAAACTACAGATTAAAATCACCTTCCTTTCCTGCTAGCCATCTCCCCCTCCCATGCCCCCCCCTACCCCTTATTAAGGGGCCCAGGGCTTCTGTTGGGATTCCTGCTCCCATGCCCTTTGCTGTAACCCTCATAGTGACCTCTGCCTCCTAGGTCAGCCTGGTCCTCCCTCTGCAGCTGCAAACCCACCTGTCTGCTCAAATCCAACCCAAGCCCAGCACTGACTGGCAGCTGCTCCAACTTAAAATCCAAGTCCTCAGGGAATGCCGTGGAGCTAGGGGATGGAGAAGGTGGGGGGGAGTGAGAGGGAGGGATAAGAAAAGAGAAATATGGAAAGAAAATGAGCTCTCACTGTGGCCAACTGTCCTTGCCCTTCCAGTCTGAGCTGACACAGCAGAAAGAGGGGGCGGGAGGCAAGAAAAGTCAAGTTAAAAGCACCATCTCTCATCTTCCCGGCTCCCACTTTGGTTGGCTCAGGACACAGCCAGCCTCTCAAAGGCTTATTTCAAAGGGAGGGTGTGCGGGTGGGAAAGGAATTTGGCTCCTTTCGTTTTCCATGATCTTGTTCAACCGAGACACAAATCTGGCCAATAAACCTAACTCTGGGGCTTGACTTCAACATGGCATTTGGACCAGGCTTGGAGAGGATGCCAGGTTGATGGATGCCAAACATCTCAGAGGAGCAAAGGCCGAATTCATTTTTACTTAGGTAATATTTTTTCGTTCCCAGATCATACTATCTGTCCTCTCTCTCTTATTTCTCAATGACAGAACTGAAACTCAGAACCCATTTCTCCTTGTAACCCAAGCTTAATGTCTCATGCGCTCAGGAGAGATCTCCCAGAACGGGGCAAGTATGTATTTTGCCCTCGGGCCCAGAAAGCCACAAGGGTCCTTCTCCAAACAATGCCCAAGCAAAGCTGGGTGCTTCCTTGACTGGACCCAGCTCACCCATATTTATTGAGCTTGGATCAATAAATAACTCCCCTCTCCCGCCTCCCTCCAGCCTCACACACACTGCTCTCTGTTTCTATATCTATCTTAGCCCCAGAACTGGCCAAAATAAAATGCAGGGCCCAGTGCGCTCTCAGCACCCAATTCCCGGGCAGAGCAGACTGGCTCTCGGTTGCTTAGCAACGCGCCCAGCAAAACACCAGTCTGGGCCCGCCCGCCCTCAGCTCTTCCTCCCAGCAGCTTTGGCTGCCTGCCAACTCGCTCTCCTCAGCTCTCCGTTTCGGATTCTGGAAATGCACTGTTTCTTTTGGTCAAAAAAAGATATGTATCTATATCCATATCTTTCTTCCTTTACGCATATATCTTTTGACTTAGGTGTGCGTATATATATGCATATCCTCTCTATCTGTATGGGAACCGCAGGAGAGAGAGGCAAAGCCAACTTCTCCCTGATGACTTTGGTAAGGGGACATGGTAGTGGGGTGTTGAGGAGCAGGATTTTTGGTCAAGGGAGCTGACACCCTCCTCCCTCTCTCTGTTCATTTCCTTCTCTTTATGAACCGTCTCTGCACCATCTCCAACTTTTTGGGGACCCACTCAACAGTTTTCAAGTTGAAAGGCTTAAGCCAGTAGCGCCCACCACCATACTATCTTCCGGGAGGAAGGGGTCAGCCCTTGTTGCCACCCTGAAACACTGGTTGGTCAGGCACCTGCCAAAGGCGGGGTGGAGTCCCAAGAAAGTCTTGGGTGAGGTGGGGAAGCACCTTGAAGGTGGAGGTTGAGGAATGGACGGCAGAGAAGTCTAAAGGGCATCTTGCTTGGGACAAAAGCCAGTGTGTGTGTGTGTGTTACGTTGAACTGGAAAGTTGGATGATGAGCCAATTTGCTCTTCCAAGCAATTGAGCGCGCGCGCCTTGCGCGCACACCCTCCACACCAACCACATCACACCAACCACACGGTTGGGCAAATAAAAGCGGGGCCAGAATGCGGCTGAGTGATACCTTGCATACTTTCGATGTGACCGGATTATTACCCAGAGCGCTCTCTTTCAAGTCAGGAAATCGATTCATGCCTTTTCTCCACCCGTCGCCCCAACCCCACCCCCCCCCCCCCCCCCTCCGCCACCGCCCCGTGCTAAGCTCTTCCAAATCCACATCTCCGAAGATGAGGGCGGCCAGGACCGCCTTCGAAAAGTGGCTCTTAATAAAAATAACTCCACAAACCGGCCTCTAGGGCCTCCGGGGCCCGCGCGTCGCACTCTGCTCCTTTTTGGCAGGCTGCAGTCCGGAGGACCACTGCCTCTCGAAAAGTGGGGGGCGGCTGAGGGCGACAGGCAAACCCTGCAAGGTTTGCGGGGAATCCAGGCTGAACCCAGGATAGTTCTCCTGCCGCTTCTCAAGCGCTGGCTCACTCTTACCTTGCGCGATAGTGTGCAGTTTGTAGTTACGAAAACTCATATTGGGGTGCCCTAATGGACGGGATGGGAGGGAAAAAAGGGCTTCTCTCCAGTGGGAAACTACACAGAGCAAACACTATTTAGCTAAGTCTTAAGCCCTTTTGGGGAGGATTAATAGCCAGATTGACGTTTCAGAGCCCAGATTTTCGTGTAGAACTCACTAGACTAAAAAAAAAAGTAAGATCAGGTAAGTCGAAAAGGAGCCACATTCTAAGGAAGGAGGAGGGGCAGAACTGTTCTGATCAGAACAAGTAGCTCTGTTAACTTTTTAAGCCTTCGACTCCAGGCGCAGAGAATTTGGGGGCGGGGCCACTCGGGGGCGGGGCTACTTGGAGGCGGAGGGAGGCTACTTGGAGGCGGAGGGAGGCTCCCCGGGCGCTGCTTTTCGGTATCCGCCCAGTTGATTTTGCATTCGGTGTTTCCAGGGCCCCTCTAGCACTTACACCACACCCACTTGTGATCCCGTTTGAAAGACTGGGGTGGTGGGGGGTAGGGGGTGAGATTAGCACTGGCCGGGAAGTTGCCCTGAGTTCTATATCCCTTCTTGCCCCTATATCCACCTTCCTAGGTAAAATCTGAACTGGTGCGGGGAAAAAGGAATTAGATTCAGGGACGAACACTCAACAGGGGAACAGAAATCCTTCTTTCCCATTCCTCTCAGCCCCCCACCCCTCCCCCCAACCTCCCCACCGCCGCCGAGCTTGCTAAAGTAATTTTATCCTTCCCGGAAGGAAAAAAGGTATTGCATTTTAAGATGTTTTACCCTATGCCACAAACAATCACACCGAGTCAAGAGCGGTGGGTGTGTGCGTGGGAGGGGCATAAAAGCCCCCACCCTAAAGGCGTTAGCTTTCAAGCGTTTCTGCGTGTGTGTGCGCGCGCGAGAGGGTGTGGGGATAGAGGGGAAGAAACGCCAGACGGACTGGTAGGGGGCAGGGGCAGGGGCTGGAAGGGACAAAGGTGGAATCACCACAGAAGACCGGTAACGCCTCTCTCTCCAGGTTCCCAGTTGAAGCAATATTTTAACAAAGAGATTTTTTTTTTTTTCCAAGTTTAGAAAAAAACCCGTATTGGGTAGGTAGGTAGGTGCGTGGAGGAGGGAGCTGATCCTGGAATACGCACCTTCTGAGACTGGAAATTGAGTACCTAGGGGCTTGGACCTGGAGACCGAATGCCCTCAGAGCCAGTATCCAGAAGGAGGGGGAGGAGCGGGGTGGGGAAGGGGGAAGGGGGGTGGGTAGGGACGAGGAGAAGGAGCGAAAGCTGCGAGAGGCACGGCTAGGAAAGCAGCCCGGGGTAGCTGGAACCGTCAGGCTCTAATTCCGAGGTGCAAGGACCCTCCCCTCCCTCCTCCCGGGCTACACCCCGGCTCCAAGCCACTTGCTGGCCCAAGCGCGCGGGGCCAGCCTGCCCCGTGTCCCCCGGCCGTGCGCCGTGTAACCGACTGGCACACTGAGCGCGCTCACCGATCTTGGCTTGCTCGCGGTAGCTCTTTTCGTTGAGGCAAACCCCGCGGCCGTGCAGCAGGGCGTGCAGCGGCTTCTCCTCGTCCTGCCGGGGGAGGCAGCGCAGCCCCTGGGCGCAGCGCTCAGTGTAGACACCGCACGACTGCCCCTCGGCCAGGGCGCAAGTCATGCAGCAACCGCAGCCCGGCTCTTTGACCAGCTCGCAGCCCAGGGGGCTGGGGGGGCACATGGAGAGGGCTTTCTCGTCGCAGGGCTCGCAGTGCACGAAGGAGCCCAGGCCCTGGGCCGGCCCCGCACAGGAGGCCAGCAGCAGGAGGACCGCGGTGAGCACCATCTTCTCCGAGTCTTCCTCTTTACCTTGGGGCGGGGCACGAGAGCGAGCGTGTAGGGAGAGAAGGGCCAAGAGGGCGCCCGGAGAAATTAAAAAAAATTTTTTTTTTCTGGCAGGTAGAGCAGGTGCCCTCCCCCAGACAATGGCAAAACGTAGGGAGAGATGGAGGTCTGAGGTGCCTGCCGGCAAGTCCCAACTGCAAGGATTAAAGGACTTGCAACAGGTTGGGGGGAAAAGAGCCGCGCCAGGTGCACGCGGAGGGAGTGGAAGCCGGAGAAACAACCCCCCCCAGCCCGACCCGCTCAGAATTATAGGGAGGGAAAAAGCCAAAAATTTTTCACCCCAAAGCAACCACCGGAATAATGAGCTCGGAGGCTGTGGAGAAGGGGGTGGGGGTGGGGGGAAGAAAAATGGGGCTGTCTGCAAAAATTTTGTTTAAAGTCTAAAATGCACCCTGCTCCTTTTTAACCTGCAGCTGCCTGCGGCGCGCGGCTGCCGGGGAACAGGTAAGAGGCGGCTGCGGTGGCCGCGAGAGTGGGGGAAAATGTCGAAATCAAGAAATTAAAAAAAAAAAAAAAAAAAAAAAGGCCCAAATCCCAAACCCTAACACCTCTTTGCTCGCACTCTGCCACCACCTCTTCGAAATTTGCAGGTTCTCCGTGAAGCTCGAAGAAGGGTGCAAACGGAAGAGGGGTAATTAAAAGGAGCAAGAAAAGAGGAAAAAACCCCACACCGATTTGCCCCTTTCCTAGCTCTTTTCCCCGGCAGAAGTTTCCAAAGAGACTACGGGCTCCGGTGGAGCAGGCGCTTTTAAATAGACGGCCCCTGGCCTCCAGCCAGTTTGTAGCTGCTATTTGAGCTCCCCAACACCCAACCCAGGCGAGGATGCCAAGGAGCTTTGCAGTACAAACTCACACGGGGTGGGGGTGGGGAGAGGCCTTCTAGACACACGGGGGCTCCCCTGCGCTCCCGGAACTGTGCCCCCCTCCCCCCCGGAATGTAAGAAAGGGGCTTGGGGGACAGGGCTGGGCTGCCTACGAGGGAGGGGGGTGGGGGGGAGTGCGAGTATAAGGGAGAATTGGAGGAGCTGATGGACACAATGAAGACTAACTCGGTCTCCCCCTCCCTCCCACCCCTTAACTAGCCAAGGCCCAGGCTGCAGGGAGAAGCATTTGCTTATTAGCCAAGTGGATATATACAGTGCCCAAGAAATTCTTCCCAAGCTTTGGGAAATGGCTGTCTGCTGGTGTCTAAGTTACTGTGTGAGGGGTGAGTGTGTGTGTGTGTGTGTGTGTGTTTGAAGGGGAGTGTTAGTGTAGGATGGCCAGCTGAGGGTAGTGAGCTGAATTAAAAAGAAAGGGGGAAAAAAAAGAAAAGCAAAATTGGATTTTCCCCCCTAAAAGCCTAGGAAAGGGGATTTAATTAAGAGCATTTCTCCTACCCCTGGAGTGTGGAGTGACTGTCTTTGGTCATCTGATCAAGAGGTGGCCACTTTCCTTCAGCTCCATTGTTGGCCCAGGGAGGTTGTGTGTGTGTGTGTGTGTGTGTGTGTGTGTGTGTATGCACACACATCTGCGCACTTGCTCAAGCTTGTGGGTATCTGTGTTGTGTATACTTGTGGGAAGGGATACTCATTCAACAGCACTGTAGGGAGCAGTAAGTTCCAGAGACTAGTGCTTCCCAGAAGATGCTAAGTCTGAAAATCTTGCCTGGTGACCTAAGGTATCCTGGTGTGGGGTTTTGGGATGGAAGAAAGGCAGATTGGAGTGATACCTTCCCTTCACATTGTTTTCCTGGAGCATTTCTACTGGGTAGGGCCACATCTCTGGAGGGAGTGGGTGACAAACCAGAGGCGCACCTTGTTACAAGGCTAACTGGCACACACAGGTACATCTCAGGACTGAGAGCTGACAGGGCCATGGGACTTGTTCTAAAGAGATCCTGACCAGGGACATCGCTATTCTATTTGAAACCTCAGGCAATCTCTTCAAACACTATTGGGTCCCTGCTTTCCTTAGTGAAACAGAGTGAAAGCTAAAGTCTTAAAGGAAGGAAGGTGGTGATTTCCCTTTGTTTCTGAAATCCACATGGCTGGGCTGCAGACTTTACAGCCTGATCAGAGAGAAATGACTTGTCGTTGTGGCCCCATCTGGGAGGACCTGGGGTGGGATTCACCCCTTTTACATTTCCTTAGTCTCTTTAGAAGTGCTCTCACTTTCCTTTGGAAAAAGGGGCTGCATTTCATGAAGTTTGCCACTAGACTGCACCCTTATCTATGATAAGAATTCTGTCTGTAGGACTGCTTTTAAGAAAATATTTCTCTTGCTGGTTTGGTTCAGGAGCATCTCACTGTATGCTGTTAACATTCCCAGATCCTGATCTTCCTGCTTGCTTATCTGTTTGCTGAAAGGCACATTTTAAAAAACGGCTCAAGCTTAAAGTTGCACTTTTATTTGTATTGCCAGAGGGGTTTTAGGTGTTGGCTGGGTGAGGGAGGAGAAGTTGTGTGTAGTGATTAAAAAAATCCAAAAAACTAAAAACCAACAAGACCCTGAACAACCCCCCCCCCCCCCCCCCAAACTGCAAGACCTGTTTGCATTGCTTCTTCCCTCTGTCTGAGGGCTTGGAAAGGTAGGGGGAGAATTAGTATTCAACAATTTGGTTGAAATATTTCAGTAACCATGGAAATCATGTTATTTTCCCTTTTGTGTCAAGTTCAGACCGGAAGAGTGGCCCAACAGTGTGCGGTGTGTGTTCTGACCCCTGCTCCTATTTCTGCACCAGCTCAGCGGCAAAGCGGACTCCAAGCACACTGGTAGCATTTAAGATGAATGGGAAAATTGTGGTGCTCCTTCCAGAGAAACATGAGTTGCTAGTTCCAGCCACCCTCTATTCTGAGGAGACGGCCTCCAGTGACACGTCTTTTTGTCTAGCTGACTTCCAGTGGCTGGAAAATAAAATGTGTGAAGAAAGGTAGAAGGAAGAGGGGAATGATTCATGGAGAAGACGAAAAGCCTGTGGAGAGGAGGAGGAGGTAGTGGCTGGGGCTGGTCCTTGGGGTAGAGCGCAGAGGGGCTGTGGAGAGTGTGTACTCTGCAACCCTGTAAATGTGAAGTGACCATCCGTGTGTCTGCTTAGAAACGAGCCTAAGTCACGAGGGGTTGAGAGCTGGTAGGACAGAGCTGCTCTTCTGGGGACCTCGGGCAGGCTTCTGAAAACACAAGAGAAAGAATTCTCAGTAGCCTGGGGCTGTCTACAGTGATTTTTTTCCAAAGACGGGACTGACCAGTTGGGTTTACTTGCAGGAGTCCATACATAACATAAGAGAGTGGAAGAGAAGTTCTGGTATGTGATGTTGGATTATGGGCCTTGCCTGTGGGCCTTTCTCCATTCTGTTTCCTTCCTCCCCTCCACTCTGTAGACCTAGATCTGTTCACAATCACCTTTGGAAAAAAAATAATTTGCATCAATGAATTTAGCTAGGAGGGGCTCATTTATTCCTGCCAAATGCAAATGTCAGAGGCCAGGTTCCCTTCCCTCCTTTATTGCTGACTTGCTTTCCCTGCCATAAGCTTCCCAACTCTGCTTCCCACCCTGCCATGTCCGAGTTTTGATGCTTTCAACCACATTTTTCTTGGAGAAGTAAGAAGTTAAATATCATCCACTTGTGTCTCATCCCCTAGAGACCACTCCTCCCCATTCCTTTAAAAAACGAACTGCATATCAAAACCAAGTCTCAAGAAATGCCACCAAGTAAAAAATTTATGCCTTTCTATGGACAACTTTCAAAGGACGATTAACATTTTTATTTTATAAGGCTTGATTATTTTCTGTTGAGTTTTTAAGTGATTTTCTTTCTTTCTTTCTTTCTTTTTTTTTTAAGTGATTTTCAAGGCAAGGGTGACACCCGATAACACAGTTTGGGAAAGCTGGACTTTTAGAGCCTTTTTTTTTTTTTTTAAAGATTTTATTTATTTGACAGACAGAGATCACAAGTAGGCAGAGAGGCAGGCAGAGAGAGGAGGAAGCAGGCTCCCCACTGAGCAGAGAGCCTGATGAGGGGGTTGATCCCAGGACTCTGGGATCATGACCTGAGCCCAAGGTGGAGGCTTTAATCCATTGAGCCACCCAGGCGCTGCTGGGAAAGCTGGACTTTTAATAGGACATAAAGTATCATGGGTTCCTCTAGTTGGAAAGGAAAAATGTCAGCTAAGGGTCTTGTCTTCATTCTTTTCCTTTGCATTACTCTCCTCACGGCCTTAGACAGACTTGCCGAAACCATTCCCTGTGCTGAGTAATTACTCTGTGTTAAATATCTTACGAGATTGACATCAGTCCTTTTCCCAGAGACCAGCACGCATCAGGCATACTGTTGCTGTCGCTTCATCTTAGTTTAAAATGAAAGTATGGTCACCTTTAAGAAATAAAGCACCTGGTCACTCAGGTCCCTCCCCAGGTAAGGGAAGTTAGCAAGACTGAGGTCTCTGCAGAATGTTTAAGGCAGCTCTGTTGTAGTGATGGGGCTGAAGGCTAGGTGGCAGAATAGATACATCATTTCAAACACGCCTCCTTTCTCCAAGGGAAAGACGCAGATGCTGGTGGAAGTCTTTAGCAACAGGGACAGGGGTTGGGAGGGGGGGAGCAAAGGCACCGATGGAGGGCCACATCAATACCCTGTGGGTCCACTGTATATCGCCCTGGCCTTGGCACTGCCCTTTGCCATGACAGCACCGATTCAGTGGAGGTGGGACAGCTTCCAAGTCCCACCACCAGCTATATTCATGATCACTGTACCTTGGAGACAGGTAGGGCCAGGTCAGAGCTTGATTACTTTGGGTTCATCAAGAATGTCCTGAAGCTTCTCTGATGAATAATTAGAATATGACCTTCAGCTAAAGTGCATAAAAAAGTCCTCTAAAAATTTTTCAATGTTAATTATGGTATATTTCAACCATTCCAGGAGCAGAAGATAGTGTAACAGATAGCCTCTACTCACAACACACGTTTAACGTGATACCATGTTGCCATCCTTGTTTGAGATTTTGTTAAAAAGATCTACAGTGTTACAGAGAACATCTCTCCCCTTCCCTGTGCACCCCCTCCCCTTCAGTCCCTGCCCCTTCTGTGCAGAAGTAGCCACTCTTTTGAAAGAGCTTTGGATCTTTTTGCACAGCATTTTCCCTAGGTTTTACGTGAAGTTTCTTACAGAACAGAATGAGAACGATTTTGAGGGTGAAACCACAAGCTACTTAGAGTTAATTTTGTAGTGGTGCTTGGTATGGTGGCAATTTAACTATAGTCCACATTGACCCTAGGGCTGACTTTTGATGGAGCTGGAGCCAACTATGACTCACAGTGACTTATATTTCTATGTGAGCAATATGCAAGTTAATAGTTTTAAGAATTGATGTTTAGAAGGCTTCTGGAACTGTTCCAGAGAGATATGGCAGAATAGGGACGGCTACATAAATATAGTTTCTGGTTGGAGGCCTTCTTGGATCATGGGATCTGACAAGTTTGTACAATGGACAGCCCTAGAGCTGTGTTTGAATTTTGGAAAAATGAGATTAACCAGAAAAAGTGATCTGTTGTGATTAAAAAAAAAACAAACAGTGTTGGTAGAATCAGATCTGGGAGGGAGGGGATGGGCTACATAGGGACGATGGAATCACATGGGATAGGAGGAGAGAGAGAGAGTATGTTAACTGCTTGAAGCAGATGCAGCTGAGCCATGAAAAGGCCAAATAAAACCACAGTGCATGGTTGGAATTTAGGTTCCCTTACAATTCAAGGGAAAGAAACCGTAAGAGCTAGTTTACCACCACTAGCCCATAGGGCAGATTTGTGTGATTTAGAAAAAGATACCCTTCCTCAAGACACTTTACATCTATTTGTCAGCAAGTTGTTACGAAATACAGACTTTGTTAGAATAAGAAACTTTACTCTCCCTTCCAGGAAATTGTCATAATGAATGTGCAATCTACGGGACTCTTATTATGCAGTACCAACCTGCGAAACTGTATGTGGTGGCACTGGTTGGAAAAGTTGAGCCTGGGTTCCAAACCATTAGGAAACACTGTTTTTCTACTAGTGTGGAAAGGATTGGTCCAGTGACATGGTTATCGGAGTTGAGCCTGAATGGGCCTGAGCCCCTTCAAAGCAGCTGATGCTGGCTGACTCTCTTCTCAGCTAGGCCAGTCTATACATTTGTGCCATTCCTTAGAGGAAACCATGCCTTTCCATGCTTGCATGTCTTTGCACAAGCTGTTCATTCTGGCAAGAATGCCTTTCCCCTCTGTTCTGATTAGTGAACTAATCATTACTAATGGTCCAATTGAAATCACATCCACGTAAAGATTTCCCCAACTCACATGTGTGATTTCCTAAAGAAACCTATGTAGCAGCATTTATCCTATGTGGTCCTCTGTGTCCTTATCAGTAAAATGGGGTGGGGGGAGGGGAGACTTATTTCCTACCCTGTATGGTTGTTTTGAGCCTTGATCGAGGCAGTGTCTGTGAGCCTCATTAATGCTTACTCAGTATTACCTATGAGACCAAATCTTCCCCTTTAGACAGGATGTTTTGAAGGACCCAGGGTCTTACTCATCTTTATCTTATTTCCACTTGTCCTTCTTTTCCTACTTCTTGGCCAGGAGCTCCCAGGACAGTTCCTAGCAGAGAAGACCCTGAATAATTACTTATTAATTACTCTTGAATGAAAAACATTTGCTGACCCCTAATGATTCCAACATTTTTCTAATCACCTAGTTCTATGTCTGCATCACTCTGACAGTTGGTAATGTCCATGTTTATGTGTTTCTATTCTGTCCCTTTATATACTAGTCTGGTCAACACTTTGTTTCTCAAATGTGAATCATTTAAATAACAGTATTTTAAAATCTTTTAAAATGACAATAAATTCCAATAGACTCCTCTTGTTGGGCTTAAAATATGTTAATTATAGTGTAACCTAAATATGTACATATTAAGGCATAGGCTTCATAAGCTCATCTCACTGGAAAATCCAACAAATATGTAAATAAACTCAATCAAAACTGCAATCCCAACAAAATACAAAGTGATACCATTAATTTAGTGTGTGGATGTTTAGTTGATGTTTTGCTGAAAAGATACCACTCATGTCATGATTATGGTTTAACTGTTACAGTGCAAGTTTTTTGAGGTTGGCATATATGTGTTTGATGTCCTTTTGATGATTTAATTCTCTCACTATTTTTTTAAATCAAACTACAATGGAGTCATGGCTTATGTAGTGGTTAAAGTAAGCTTGAAATAAAAAAATCAAGTATAATCAAAATTCGCCTTGAGAACTCCTTCAATCCCTTGCGACACAAAATTGTCCCATGACGTCTTTACTTCCATGACACGGCATTGTGTCCCCCTACTCGGCGCTGGTGGGTTGTCTCAGGGTTGGGCTCACATCCACTCTTGAGCCCATGACAATGAACATGGTGCCACTTGGCTCTCATGCCTTTGAAGGTGGAGCATGTTTGCTAGAGCTGCAGGCAAGGCTGACTGGCGTGGGAGATCTGCATACCGCTGGGTGACAAGCCTGGGACCAAAACACGTATCAAGCAAAGATAAAGAACACGAACGGGGCATCTGGGTGGCTCAGTTGGTTAAGCATCCAACTCTTGGTTTCGGCTCAGGTTATGATCTCAGGGTGCCTGGGATCCAACATCTGCAGCTACACTCAGTGGGGAGTCTGGGATTCTCTTTCCCTCTCTTTCTGCCCCTCTCCCCCCATGCTCACTCACACTCTCTCAAAATAAATATACAAATAAATTAAAAGAAAACCATGAACAGTCTGTATTATGATGGCGGGGAGGTGTGTGTTGGAGGTTGCACGCAGAGATGGCGTGAGACATGAGAGGGGGCTACCGATTTGCAGGACATATGGGATTAGGGTCATATGGGTCATATGGGATTAGGGTCCACTCTACTCCAGGATGACCTTGTCTTACCCGATTACACCTGTGATGGATGGCCCTCTTTCTAAACACATTCATGCAGTGAGGGACTTGTGGTTAGCACTTCAATATATGAATTGGGGGGGGGGCATAATTCAACCCATACCACATAGAAATGCTCAGGTGGTAGTTATTATTCACAATACCTTCAAACACCTTTCCATAGGGCCATTTTGGCCTTCAGGTCTGAGTCTCTGTTCTTTCCAGGCCTTGATTATGTCTAGAAAGAAAGTGCCCTGAGAGCAGGTGGTTTGACTATGGGGCTCAGTACTGTGCTGTCCAGGGTCTAGAGCAGCCGCGGGCCCCTAGCGGACCCAGTGAGTGTTTGTAGGTAAGTGAATGAGGTCTATTTCTGTCTTCCTTTCTATGTATTTATTTTTATTACTCAGTAGCCAGCCTCTCTCCCTAGTTACCTTTTCCAGACTGCCAAAGTATTAAAGGCAAAAGGCATGAAACCGAACAAATTTTAATTTCCTTTGTTGATAATTATTAAATCCTCCATAATCACTTTCTCCCTGCAGCCAGTTAGAAACCCAGCCAGATGGCAGAGGACAGCGGGGGTGGGGAGTGGGGGTGGAGGTGCCTGTGTTGGAGACAGCTAGAGCCCAATCTGGACCCTTCCTGGGGCTTGATTTTGGGCAGGGCAAGGGGTTTGGAATGCATATGACCCAATGTTAAGTGTCTGGGAAGAAGCCAATGAGGTCAATATTGGCTCTCTTGGTTGAAAGTCAAAGTCAAAATGAGGGACCACAGGCCTGGAAAAGTACAGGGGTTTATTGGGTGTGACAGGGTCACCAGGGTGGGTCAGAAAAGTGTGGTGGATGCCCCCTTCATCTAGAACAATGATTCTGTGTCCACAAACCACCAGTGCCGGCCCCAAAGGTGTGGCCACCTGTATCAGTGGGCTCCTGTTCTGAAAACATGTCAGAAGTTGTGTGAGTCATGGACTCAGGAACTGGAGTGTGAAACACAGATGGAAAACGCTCTGTATTATACAGACTCCGAGATGAACTGTCATAGGCTAAGGAGCCTTGAGGTGGTGTCTGGACTCAGTCCCCCACTGCTCTGAAAAGAGGAATGAGTGAAAAAACACTAATAATGTACCAGCATCATAGAGGTCCCTGTGTATCTGTCTATCTACCTAGCTGTTTTCTTACAGCTGTAGAACTGATGTCCCAAATGCATGCAGTCCCCAGCCAAAAGCAGGAAGGATCCAGGCTGGCTGGGGGACTGGGGAGAATCATGGGTTCAAGAGGGGCAGTGGCAAAGTCGCAATTCACTTTCAGCTCATGGGTACCATTTGGGGCCAATTAAGACAGTGTGGGCTCGCTCACCCTGACTTTTTAAAAAATTAAATATTTAGTTAGTTATTTAGCTTTATTTAAGAACATTTTTATTGTGGAGAATCTCAAACATACACAAAAGTAGACAGGAATATCACAATCGCCATGAGCCCATCCCTCAGCTCAAAAAACCATTATTCCACAGTCATCCTGTGGAATTCCACAGTCAGCCCCATGTATATGGGCTCTACCCACTTCCTCCATTTCTATTGACTGAATAACACACAGTGAAAATGTAACTCTTCAGCTTCAGAGACACTATTCTATTGATGGAGCTCCTTTCTTCTTCCACCCTGAAAATTCACCCAGACATTCTCGAATGATAACTAGGAAGATAGGTGATTTTCTTCTATATTATGGAGCAAGAATTTGGTGACCAATAAGGAATATTTGAGGAAAGTGGGTGTGTGGATGATACATGACTTTGAGGTTCTAGAGTCTGGACATCTGAGAGGATGGTGTGGGAGGCAGATGATCCGGGCAGAGGAAGCACGGGAGAAAAATGGAGAGAAGGAGGTAGATAGAGGACATCCAGGGAAAGCTAGCCTGAACATGGATGGTACAGTGGGGCTACAAAGAGCAGAGCTGGTGGGAGCGGTCTGGGGACCATCCATACAAATGTGATAATAAAGTATGAACTCCCAGAGGGAAGGCTCTGGGAGAAAAGAGCACCATGGTTTGGGCTTAGGAGGAGAAGTCAAGTTTTACAGGCAGCCATACTTCATTTTGCAGGAAGTTCTGGGGGGAGGAAGTGTGGGTGGAGGACACCTGTTTGATTTGATCTTGCTGGAGGAGGTCAAGAGCTGGTCATTATGTCAAGGTAGGAAGAGGCTGGGATGTGTGGAAAGAGACGAACAGTTAAGACAACTGGGATGGACTGGAGGGAAGACAGGACTGCTGGGAGACAGATGGGGCAATGTTTGGGGGGATGGCTGCCTTCCTACCCAGAAACCAAGCCCCTCAACCCACACCAAAAAAAAAAAAATCTATTCCAGCTCTGAGAGAGAGAGAAAGAGAGAGAGAGAGAGAGAGAGAGAGAGAGAGAGAGAGAGAAAGAGACAGGGTGTGTGGGGAAGCACCTCCATAGGTTTGAATTTTTAACTTTAGGGAACATCTAGACTCTTTCTTAAAGAAAGCTCACCTGATTAGCTCAGGCTCACCCTGGATAATCTATCTTTGAATTGACTCAGTCAACTGCAAATTAATTACATCTGCAAAGTCATTATCACCTTGCCATATAAGGTACCACAATCACAGAACTGATATCCCATCACCTTGGCCATGTTCTAATGGTTAAAAGCAAGTTACATGTCCCACCAACACTCGGGGTGGGGAGGTGGATTTTATATAAGAACATGGGTCATTGGGGGTCATCTTAGAATTCTGTCCAACATGATGCTTGACAGGTCAATGACAGTTTTAAAAACTTGTATTTTATTTTGTTATTTAATTTTTTTTAGGTCAATGACCTTTTCATCCTCTGGTTTTCTACCAGTAAAGTAATAGGTCTCTGAGTCCTTGTACCAGTGCTCAATCTCATGCATAGACCCAATTGTCAGGAGAGAAAAGATTTGAGAAAGGAAGAGACATGACATTGTTTTCCTGCTTCTCAAGTTCTGTAGTGTTTCAAAAAAAAGATAAAGGAGGCTACCAACCAGGGCACTGAAGTCAGCAAACATTTAATGAAAGCAATGTAGCACAAGGTGCTGTCCTTCCCTTTGTGTTGTGAGGGACACAAAGATGAGTGTATTTTTGATTGCAGAGAACTTTATAGTTTTCTATGGGGGATCAGACACATATAATTGATACAAAGTGGCCTAAAGGCCATGTCTTAGGAGATGAAGGAAGCAGACCACACATTGATAATGGTTACCATAATCCACACACCTTGATAGAGGTCCTGTGGTTTCTGGTCACATAAGCACTGCCTGTCTTTCTGATTGCCCTAGGGAGTATCCCCAACTCTGGGGAAAAACACACAAAGACTCCCTTAATGCCAGGCTGTGCTTGGGCATTGGCTGACATCTGGCCAACCCCACAGTCGTAAAGCTGCACAGACCCACAGCGCAGCAGAGACAGACTGCTCCAGTGAACAGTTGGGTTTTCCAGTTCTAACTTCCAGGGGTTATTCCAAGTGTCAAGGGTGTGAGAGGAGGGGAATGCATTCAAGAGAACTGACGAGGAGTGTTTGGGCTGGGAGTGGAATCTGCTCCCATCCTGAGGCTGGCCCAGCCCTGCCCAACTCACTCCCAAGTCTTTGAAGTGTGCTACCTGGATGGTGAGCTAAGCCATGCTTGGCAGGAGGAGAGGGAGGCCGTGTGGTCTGGCAAAGAGCAGAGCAGAGGGGCAGAGGGACCATGCCTGAATTTGCAGCTGACTCACGGCACCTCTCATGCCAGGCATTTCACCATTCAGTCCAGATGGAAAATGAGGAAAAGACCCAAATCAGGATCTCACTGAGAAATCCAGATACCTTTCAGGAGAATCAACAGGGCAGTCCTCCTCTCCCTCTGGTCTGTTTCCCTGTTTCTGTAAGAATGTCTGTGAGTCTGGTTCTGGGTCTTTAGGTGTAGGTGCCTGTGCTTTAGCTTTGATCATTTCTCTCCATTCCCCTTCCTCTTACTTTCTGTGTGGATCATCTTCAGGACTTGATTTTGGCCTCAACCTCTGTCACTGTCTTCAGGTAGGATTGGGCAGAGCCCATCGTGTGGCTCCCTCTGCCCCCCGCAAGGCCTTTTTAGCTTCCTTTTCCAGTTCAAGCGAGGTCTGCATTTCTGGCGTATCTTCTGAGTGCTGTGTCTCAGCAAGCCTCCACCCCTCATCTTGACAATGGAAATGTTGGGGGAATAGGAAAAGCTCTCGACCTGGCAGAGACCTTGCAGGGCTCCGGTTCTGTCTGTTGCTGGAGCAACGGCAGTTTTTTTTTATATGTGTTTTGTGTGTGTGTGTGTGTGTGTGTTGTTGTTGTTGTTGTTTTTTAATAGGCACTTCTGGTACAGAAACAAAGAACAACAACAAAAAATCACTCCTTTAAAGTAAGTACTGGGGCACCTGGGTGGCTCAGTGGGTTAAAGCCTCTGCCTTCGGCTCAGGTCGTGATCCCAGGGTCCTGGGATCGAGCCCCGCATCGGGCTCTCTCCACTGTGGAGAGCCTGCTTCCTCCTCTCTCTGCCTACTTGTGATCTCTGTCTAATGAATAAATAAAAATCTTAAAAAAAAATAAAGTAAGTACTTTTCTATGGCCTTGGATTTCATTTTTCTCTGCTGCCCTTTGCCTCACTCCCAAGATCCTCAGATAGACCACCTTTCTTCCACTTTTTTGTTCATATTTACTCAGGAAAAACATGTCATTTTTTTCTCTTGGTCTTCCTTCCCATTCTTCCTCAGGCGGTGTGATTCCACGTATTACCTGCATTTCATTTGAGTCCATGTACAGAGGGAGAGCCTTGTTCTGTGGCTGACTGTATCTACAAATGCACTAGTCAGGAATCCTACAGGCCTGGGTTGGACCACAGCACCTCCACCCATTCGCTGAGGGACCTGGTGAGTGACCTTTCTGAACTTCAGTTTTCCTTGCTTGTAAAATGGGAATAATTAGACCACTGTGCAGGGTTGATGGGAATACTAAACAGGATAACATATGTAAAATTCTTAGCATACTGCCCACTAAATGGATGGCCTTCTGGGAGATTATGTCCTCTTTTAAAGATAGCCTTAGCTCCCCCTGTCAATGTATTCCTCTTTCCCTCTTACTAGGTACCGTGATGATTGTTTTGCCTCCACTCAGTGCCTTGAACCCTCCCTGCCCCATCACAGCAACTGGCTCGGGGAAGGACACCTGACCCCATCAGGACTCTTTCATCAGTGAGCTGGGCCCATAGATCCTCTCTCATAAATGTGAGGGAAAGGCACAGAAGGAATGACCACTCAGTTGTGGTCATGGGAGCTGGGAAGTCTTAGGAGACTAGGCTATTGGGGCAATAAGATGAACAAATGCTCAGTGGCAAGTGAGGAGGATCTGCAACCAATAGGCCAGAGACATGTGAGAATGGCCCAGAGTCAAAGCCTTTTGATTTTCTTGTTCCAAGATGCTGTGACATTCCTAATATCCTCTCAATAGCTCCTCTCTCCCCTTGAACTAGTCAGAGAGGGTCTCCATCTTTTGCAAATCAAAAGAGCTTCCACTAAAACATCTTCATGGATTTTCTGATTTTGGGTGGTGCTGGGCTGTCACAGAAGTCCTCTTCTGCCATCTTGAAGAGTGTTGGGATTGTGTATTTTTATGACATGTTGACTCTGCAAGAAGCTCCATGAAAAGGGTTCATTATTTGGTCAATTTTCATGAGCAGAAGTCTTCCACTCTTAGAAAACTCCTGAAGAGTCCAACACTGGTCTTCTTGTTGAAGGTTGACCCCCCCCACCTTCCATCATTCTTTTTATTCTCTCTGAGAGCCTTGTACTCCAAATTATGTGGTTTTTCAGAGATCTTCCTGCATCCTAAAGACTCTGACTTTCTCAGGAGAGAAGTTCTGGAGATATAAAGTCTGTTTGAAAGCTTTAAACCATATCTATCCTTGAAAGAAGACTGATGTTTTAGAACTTGACCCTATCTTTCTGAGAATTCACCATATAATCACAGACATCTTCTCTTTGATTCTTCTGACACTCTGTAGTTAGTTAAGTAAACCCATTCTACCCACCTGGAAGTAGAAGCTCAGAGGAAGACTGGTTGGCAGTATAGATCTCTGAGGCAAGTCAGCATTAGAAACCCAAGTAGAATGCCTCCTTCCTCAATGATCACAGGCTCATTGCCAAGCTGCCAACTAGAGACCTGAGCCTTGGGCAGAGCTTATTGCAGGATGAGTCAAAAACACAAGGGAGTCTTGTCCACACATGCCCAGCAAAAGAAAGACCCCCAACAGAGAGGTTTCAAGGATCCCTATGAGGGCTTTTGGATATCTTTGCTCTTCTCCACAAGGAGAGAACGCTCATCCAATTGGAGGGTGCATAGCTGTCCAGGCGATGAGCAGGGAGGGGAAGGACTTAGAGATGGACTACCTCCATTGCCACGGTCACTTTCATGGAGTTCAGGGTTAGGGGCCTTCATAATAGGCACAAAACACATCTAGTCCTTTAACAATAGATCTGCTAAGACAGCTTCCACTACTGTCCTGGACATCTCTGTGATGTTACCTTAGAAACCAGCCAAGCCACCACTTTGATTTTCTCTAGCACCTGGGAATTAAACTCTTCACATGAACCAAGACTTTCAGTTTCTTCTTAATCCAAACCAGTACTGTCATGGAGGGAAAGTTTAGAATGAGAGAGATATTAACTTTTGGGATACCAACTCATGTTTGGTGAACTTGAGCACCCCCACATCTCTAATCTTTGAGTCATTGACCATATTCCTGAGTGAGATCAGGAGAAAGGTATACAGTTAAAGGCCTTCAAATAACCTGCTCCTCCCTGGATCTTCAATCCTGGCAATTTTCAGGTGATTATATGAACACAGGGAGAATTCACAACAGATCAAAGTTAATGTTTATGGTAGAGAGTCTGTGTGGGGCTAGGTAAGAGTGCTTCTGTGGGGGACCTAGAGGTAGGTGCCTTAGGGTTAAGGATGCTGGATGAAATATAGGAGGGCCAGTTAAATTACAGTTTCAGTTAAACAGTGAATAGATTTTAGTATAAGTATGTCCCATGCAATATTTGAGACATCATTACTTTAAAATTTGTTGTTTCTCTGAAATTCAAATTTAATTGGGTGGCCTATTTTTTTTTTTTTTAATCTGGCCACTCTACCTAGGGTGGGCCAAATTCCTGGCATCCCCAGGTTTGTGTGAAAGTGGTATGCACATATGTTTGCATTTAGGAGGCATGGGTATCGAAGCAAATAGGCAGGATATGTTTGTATCTCAGGAGGAAACAATATCTAAGGCATAAGTCATCTCAGTGGTTTTAGTTTTTGGCTTTTGAATGAGTTCAAAATTATTAATTTTCTATTTCCAAACTCTTCCAAGAACTCGGAGATCCGTGATATGTTCCAAAGGCCCTCGTGAAACTTGGGCAATTGGTCTCCTACATTAAATTTCCCCACTAGGTCATTTGGAAGAACGAGCTAGCTGGGATTCTTAGCGTAGTGTGTGGATCCTTCCTTCCTCATTTTATCATTATCTAGAATTGTTCTCATTAAACTCCTCTTTCTTCTCCTCGATGAGCCACTGGGGAGATGAAATATGAAGACAGAAGCTGTAGAAGCTTAGGCGCAGTTGGGGAGAAATAAACGGACTCTTCTCAGAGGTTCCAGCACAAGAAAGAAGGGCATCCAGCAAGGGGTTTGTGGGTGCAGTGAGAACAGACTCTGGGCCAGGACTCAGGGAAAGCTGGCAGGGGATGAGTCAGTCCGCGGCAGGTCTAGGAATGGAAGACTCTACACGCAGCTGGCTCTGGGCTGTGCAAAGGGAGTGGCAAGTGAGGGCTTTTAGCTCCAGGCTCAATCCTGGAGGAGGAAGGGGAGGGACAGGCAGCATTACAGGTTGCAACCAACTCCAAAGCATTGCCCAGAGCTTTCTGGTTGCCCTGGAAGGAGGGGTAAGCTCAGTCACCAGTCTGGGGTGTCTGGATCTTTCTGTTCGAGAGAGATTTGCACTGTTTGATGCTAGCTGTCAGAGAACTTGGCCACGGTTAAGTAGTCTCAAGTGCGGGACAGGGATGAGGAGGCAGGCTGATTCCAGGTTTCTAGTCCTGGCAAGCTCTCCCTGAATGCCTGGGTAGGACATGCTTTCTGGAATGAGTTGTTCCTGTGACATCCAATGGGAGCATCTGGACTTCTCCTTGGTGATCTTCTCTGGAGATACACTGGTCCAGCTCTACTGCCTGGGAGCACACACCCTGTCTCAGCATAGGGCCACCTAGGCCATGCGGTGGCAGTTTGGCCCCACCAGTGTCTCACTTCCTGTACCTAGACCAACACATATGGCTGCGGATCTTGGAAAACTTGGGTTTGGTCAAGCTGGAGACTCAACCTGTTAGTGCAGGTGGAGGGCAAGATACCTACTGGCTTCCCTGCACCTCTGAGTTCATGGCCAAGGCAGGCATCAGTCATTTTTCTGCAGACCCTGCCAGGAAGTTCACTTTTCTTTGCCACATCTTTGACTCCCATTTAACTGAGGGCCGCAGAAAAACTGATACTTCTCTTTGGCCTCAGTTTCTTCATCTGTAAAGTGGTTGTACCTCATTTATCCCCTAGCCTCAAACTAGGGCCTCTCTTCCTGAAGCTTACAATGATGTAGTTTAGATGGAGAGTAAGAATCTCTTTGTCAAGGCTCTTGGGATTGTCCTTCACATATCCATTTCCTTAAATTTGGACTCATGAAGATCTTGAGATATAATTCTTGGGAATGTCAAGGGTTTACTGTACAGCAAAATATGCATAATGTGTTTTCTCCAGTTGCTGGGATCATGGATGATCTTAAGTGTTTCAATCTTTTGCATGAGGATGCATCACTTGTACAGAGAGAAATAAACATTACTTTTGGAGGCTATCTTGAGGGGAGCAGCACAGGCTCTCTTTTGTTACTCCTTTTCTGAATGATGCTGACTGGTGAGCAGGTCTTTTTGTAAGGAGGCAGGGATTCGATTCAATGACCTCTGGAAGGCCCTTCCAGCAGATGGGTCTGTGCTCAGTGCACACAGCCAAGTCATACCTCTTTTCTGGAGCATGTTGCCAGGAGTCTGAGCCTGGGGAAGAAGAGGAGAGCAAACGAGAGAGCAGGGAAGGAGGAACAGAGGAGCGGGAGGAAGGAGAGTAAGAACAAACCACACTGTCATGGAAAGCTTGAACCTTCCCTTTTAACCTTTCTCTTGTAATTAGCCAGTGCAGCTGGAGGGGAAGATGTTTTGGTGAGTTGCAACTTGTTGGACTCCAGTTCTCAGGATGTTTAAGGCTGGCTCAGTGTTTGGGGAAAGCTCATTTCTCAACTGGCTCCTCCTCCCTCTCTGTCTTTTTATTTCAACTCCCCCCCCAGAGGGCATTTGTGAAGGGTTGAAAAATTTCTAGTGTCTTGGTCAAGAAACCTTCTGCCTCTGGCTGGCCTGGAGGTGCTGGGGAGGACCTGGTTGAAGCAGGATCCCCTCCACCAGTGATCTGGGAGCCAGCTCTGCAGAGGTCTTGGGGGACCAGTGCAGAGGGTTGTGAGGGAGGAGGGAGGGGACTGGGCACCAGTAGGGCAAATGCAGTCTGGTTGGTTCCTCCCAGGCAGGAATCTTCTTGTGGTCCCAGGGAGCACTGTACCAGTGTCTGCCTCCTCACTGCATTTCAGGGTGTCTGGCCATGAAGGAGGGTGATGTCTATGACTGTAGGTCCACAGGGTAGTATGCTTGAGTGGCCAGATGGAGAAGAGCAGGGCCTCCAAAGTCAACTGGCTGGATGTGAAACCTGAAGCTCTCCTTCCCACTGAGTAACTTGCAGCCAGTTACTTAGGCTGTGTCTCAGTTTCCTCATCTGTCAAACGGGTATTCGGTAATATTCTGCCTTCAGAAGGATGCTGGCACATGACGAGCAGAGGTAGAAGTTTCTATTATTATTGCTCCTACAGGAGACTGCATGAATTTTGCCAAGGGGCAGGGGACAGACACCTGCCTTCCAGCCCCACCCAGAGCCCGGTTGCCGCAGCAAGGACAGAGGTTCTGTGCCAATGAGAACTTCCAGCTGTAACCCGCCGGCATGGGCCACGGAAGTGGAGGCACTGCCTTCACGTTGGACCAGGGCGACGCTGCTGACGAGGCTGCCCGGAGGCAGCTGCACAGGAAGCGGAGGGCCCTGTGGGTATTCTGGCTGGCACAGCTCCTGGCTGGGTAATTGCTCCTCTCCTACTTCTCCGGTTGGCCGTGTCTGGCACAAGCAAGAGCTCAGTGCCTTCACCGTTGCTCCTGAGCGGTGCCATCCAGGTGAGCGGCAAGTGTCACAGGGGAGCAGAATAATCCTTCGAGGTCTTCTGATTTGCATTTGGTGTGAGAGGCCTGGCCAATGACCAGGCTTACTGAAAGCGTATGCCACGCCCAGCACCCTGAGATGGATGTATGTCCCTTGCCTTCACAACCACCTGCAAGGAGGGGTCATCATTCCTATGTCAGGGATGGACAACCGATACTGAGTGAATTTAAGCTACACGTCGAAAGTCAGACTGCTTGGCAGTGCTCTGTGAGGGTTGGAATGAACTGTAGGATTCCAAAGCTTGGGTTCCTAAAGATGATTAAGAGTAACTGATGTTAGTGGGGCTGCTGGCATATGGGTTATTTTACTGATGATTTTACACCAACCATTGGGCAGTGTGTCTCTTACAGATGGGGATATTTTGGGTCGGGAGGTCAGAGCAGACTTTTTTGATTGCCTTCTTTAGCATTGACTCCAAGTGGCCTGCAAGACAAGTCTGTATGCTCCCCAGAAACCCTTTGTTTATCATTCAGAGAGCCCAGGGGGTCCTGGGACTCTCTGGCCTCCCCACAGGCCCCACAGGAACCTGCCTAAGGCCCCCACCAGACCACAAACTCATTAAGAGCCCCGACGGCTGCTTGCCCACTGTTTACACTGCCTGATATGTAGTAAAACTTAATAAATCCTTTCTAAAAGGAATGGGTCTCTGTAATAATAGCTGACATTTATTGATCGCTTACTATGTGCCTATTGTATAGGACAAAATACATGGCTTCACCTGTGTGATCCTTATAACCATCTCACATGACAGATGACACAAGGGAGCCTTGGAAAAGTGAAACTGACTTTCTCGGAGACACCAAGAAACAAGTGGAGGAGCTTGGGGCTCCAAATCCTGTGCTTGTTTTTTGTTTTTGTTTTTGTTTTTTGATGGGCTGTCCATGGCAAGCCCCTCAGTAGGGCTTCCTTCTTTCCCCCTCCCTCTCATCTCCCCAAGGTTTCGGGAGACCATTTTTCCTAGTCCCTTCCTCTATCCCCTTTTTCAGGGGAGAAAGAAGTTTGTAGAATGCCCATCTTGGAGCAGGCCCTCAGAGGTCATCAGGAACCGACCAACACAATTTTACTTCTTGTCAAGCAAAAGGCATTTTATCTGTTTACTTATATTCATTATTAAGTTTTTAATTTTAATTCCAGTACAGTTAACATACAGTGTCATATTAGTATCAGGTGTACAGTATAGCGATTCAGTACTTCCTTACATTACTCTGAGTTCATTATGATAAGTGTGCTCTTAATTCCCATTCCCTATATTCCGCATCTCCTTGCCCACGTCCCCTCCGGTAACCAGCAGTTTGTTCTCTATAGTTAAGACTGTTTTTGGGTTTGCCTCCCTCTTTCTTTTTTCCCTTTGTTCATTTGCTTTGTTTCTTAAATTCCACATATAAGTGAGATCTTATGGTATATGTTTTTCTCTGACTGAATTAGTTTGCATTATACTCTCTAGCTCTATCCATGTTGTTGCAAATGGCCAAGATTTCATTCTTTTTAACAGCTGAATAATATTCCATATCTACCACCTGTTCTTTATCCCTTCATTTATTGATGAGCATTTGGGTGCTTCAATATCTTGGCTATTGTAAATAATGCTACAATGAACATCAGGTGCATGTATCCCTTTGAATTAGTGTTCTTGTATTCTTTGGGTAAATATCCAGTAGTGCAATTACTGGATCATAGGGTAGTTTTATTTTTAACTTTTTGAGGAACTTCCTTACTCTTTTTCACAGTGACTGCACCAGTTTGCATTCCCACCAGCAGCACACGAGGGTTCCTTTTTTTCTATAACCTTGCCAATGCTTGTTCCTCATGTTTTTTATTTTAATCCTTCTGATGGGTGTGAGATACTATCTCATTGTGGTTTTGATTTGCATTTCCCTGATGATGAGTGATGTTGAACATCTTTTCATGCATCTATTGGCCATCTGTATGTCTTCTTTGGAGAAATGTCTATTCATGTTTTCTGTCCATTTTTAAATTGGATTATTTGTTTTTTTGGGGGGTGTTGAGTTGTGTCAGTTCTTTATATATTTTGGATACTAATCCTTTCTCAGATACATCATTAAGCAAAAGGCACTTTCAGTTGACAGGCCACGCCAGTCATCTTTGGAATTGCTCTATTACTTTTTTTTTTTTTTTAACATTTTGTAAAGTTTATTATAACAAGTTTTCAGTGACTAGCTAGAGAGACTCACCTCAGTTAGTCTTGCATGACCTCACCCCCTCCATCCTTTTCTTTAAAGGAATGGCTGTATCTCCAGTTTCAATTTCCACGTTTTAAAAAAAACTGCTGCTGAAAAGGTTAAAGCTATCTTGGCTCCCCATTTTACTGCTCACCCTATGATATTTTGGGCTAAGAACATCCAAGAACTAAGTCCTGAGCACAGCTCTTAGGGTCCTCTTTGTAAAGACGAACTCAAATGGATGTAATTAATCATTGTAACTATTTAATTTTCTTTTTTTTATTTATTTTTTTAAAATATTTTTTTAAATTTCTTTTCAGCGTAGCAGAATTCATAGTTTTACACCACACCCAGTGCTCCATGCAATGCGTGCCCTCCATAATACCCACCACCAGGCTCCCCCAACCTCCCACCCCCCACCCCTTCAAAACCCTCAGGTTATTTTTCAGAGTCCATAGTCTCTCATGGTTCATCTCCCCCCCAATTTCCCTCAACTCCCTTCTCCTCTCCGTCTCCCCATGTCCTCCGTGTACAGATGTGGTGAAAAGAAGGGCCATCTGTACCCCAATGTTTATAGCAGCAATGGCCACGGTCACCAAACTGTGGAAAGAACCAAGATGCCCTTCAACAGACGAATGGATAAGGAAGATGTGGTCCATATACACTATGGAGTATTATGCCTCCATCAGAAAGGATGAATACCCGACTTTTGTAGCAACACGGACGGGACTGGAAGAGATTATGCTGAGTGAAATAAGTCAAGCAGAGAGAGTCAATTATCATATGGTTTCACTTATTTGCGGAGTATTGCTCTATTACTCTTATTTCTCTCTTTCGCCACCATCCCTGTTTGGGAATGGTTTGTGCTTCCAGAACAGCTCTCTACCTGTTGGCTTGTGTGTTACACCAGTAAATAAAACTATGATTCACTAGATGTGGACTCTGTGCTTGGAGCTGGACCAATCACCCTGTGTGCTCCACCTTGCTGACTCCTCATGACCCTCTATGAGGCTGTGATTCTTAATTTTATTCTTATTTTATAGAGAAGAAACTCAAGCCTGAGTTTTAAGTGACTTGCTTGAAGTCACACAGGGAGTAAGTCAAGGACCTGAAATTTGAACCCAGGTCTATTCACTTCCAAGATAATTCTCTTTGACATTCCACTCTCCCTGTCATCATAGTAGCCAGCCCCTAAGAAGGCCTCAGTGATCCTTGATCACTCCCTATGTAGGCCCCCTCCCATGTTATATCAGAATTAGCCAGTGTGACCAACAGAATACCATTAAAGTGAGTGTGTGTGTCTTCTGAGGCTAGTGCATCAAAGACATTGTAGCCTTTGCCTTGTTTTGTCTTGGACACTTGCTCTGGAGAGCTAGTCACCACGTCATGACCACTTTCAAGGAGCCCTGTAAAGAGGTTCATGGGTTGAGTAACGGAGGCCTCCTGCCAACAACCAGCACCAACTTGTCAGCTATGTGAGCATGCCATCTTGGAAGTGGATGGCCCAGTCCCAGTCAGGTCCTCAGATGACTTCAGACTGAGCTGACATCTTGACTACAGCTTCATGAGAGACTCAGAGTCTACACCACCCAGCTAGCATACTCTCAAATTTCTAACCACAGGAACTGTGAGATGATAAATATTTCTTATTGGTTTTAACCACTACTTCTTGAAGTAATTTGTCACACAACTCTATATGATGAATACAAGGTCCAAGTTCTAGCAGCCCAGGCAGGTTTTGCTCTGAGTTCTAGCTATGTCAGAAGACATGCTGGTTAGGCCTTCCCCCTCTAAAGCCCATGTTCCATTCCAGCAGGTTAGCCACCCAGTCCTGGAGAGGAGAACCCAAGAGTTCCAGAATATTCCCCCTTACTGAGCCATTTTCCATAAAGAACAGAAATACCTTTCATCTATTACCCTGCTGTCCTAAGACCATCAATGGCTCCTTAACACCTGTAAATGGCTCTCTTAAGCCCAGACTCTTTAGTCTGGCATTCACCTTCCCACTCCCCTTCATGGCCCTTATGGTCTCATTTCCCATTGCTGCCAGGCTGACCCTTCAAGCCTGGTGGGACCCAGGTGTTCACCACTATTGCAGTCTATCCTCAGTCAGCTTGCAAGTACTTCTTGCCCCTTGTCACCTACAAATGAATGAACAAATACAGATGGGGAATCTGCTAGGTACCAGGGGCTAATGACGGATGCTTCCACATTCAGTGTCTCAATCTGCACAACAAGCCGTTTTTTTTTTTTTTGTTTTGTTTTGTTTTTTTTTTTTTTAAATAGAGAAGGAAATGACCTGCCCAAAATCCTGAGGGAAGGAAGTGATGGAGTAAGACCCATTCAGCCTTGTGGCTGGAAGTTTGGTGTTTTTCCACTGTACCATCTTGTATCTGACTCATATTTCTATGGAATTTTACAGTTTAAAAAGCCCCTGCTTATTGTACTTTTTAAATTGAGCTTCATAGCAATCCAGTGTGTTAGGTGGAACAAGAATTGGTCACCCCATTTCATAGATGATAAACCTGACATGAGGAAGAGGACTTGTCCTCATGGGACAAGTGTCAGTGTTGTGATTCCAACTTGATATCTGTCTCCAGACCCACTGCTCTTCTGCCTTCTTTTTGTACCTCTGCCTGAACTTACCACAGAGTTTTGCATACAACTGATGCCCAGTGCTTATTTGCTAGCTGCTGATTGATTAAAATTTTAATGTAGTCTTTAGTAAGTGATGACAAAGGGGTCTGGTGTCTATGGATTTACCTATGATAACTGAGACTAACTTTACAAAAGAACTTAACCAGGTATAGTGGGGAGGTATGGGTGACTTCAGAAGGAACTTTATGATGGAAAAGGCTCTAGTCAAGAAAAGTGGACCAAAGGATGCTATGGAATTAACTATGACGGGGATCTCTAGAAATAACCCACCCTTGCCTGGGTCCAAGAAAATAGAGTTCATTCTTAGGGGTAGGAGGATGGAGAAAATGAACCATGGAGGGTCCAGGTATCCAGCCTCCACACCTCCACGAAATGGATATCATTGGTGTCCAATTTGCTGAAGCAGAGCAAAGAGGAGGAAGAAGCTTGTATCTCTTTGTTGGATACTTATTGTCCCTAGTGCACAGGGCTTCAGTTAATGAAGAAGCTGTTCTACAAAGAGGTCCTTTGAAGACAAAGTCATACAGGATCAGGTTCTGTGAGCTATGAGGCCTCCCAGGTCATCCTGTCCATGCATCTCTCCTTAGATATACCAAAATACTCTAGTAGATGCTCAATAAATATTTGCTAAATGACTGAAAGGATAGCTGTGACTTTCTCTTGTCTCTGTAGGGCTCTGATTCCATTAGAATGTCTTAGATACTTATTCCAGTTCCACCTGACTTTTTGGGAACAAAACCCAACCAAACTCCAACCCAATCAAATCCAGTAGACTCTTGTCCTTCACTCTGTGGGCGTCTGTTTATGACTGGCTCCCCGAGCCTTATGATCATCTCTTCTCTTCTCTTCTCTTCTCTTCTCTTCTCTTCTCTTCTCTTCTCTTCTCTTCTCTTCTCTTCTCTTCTCTTCTCTTCTCTTCTCTTCTCCTTTTCTTCTCTTCTCTTCTCTTCTCTTCTCTTCTCTTCTCTTCTCTTCTCTTCTCTTCTCCTCTCTTCTCCTCTCTCCTCTCTCCTCTCCTCTCCTCTCCTTTTCTCCTCTCCCTTCCCCTCCCCTCCTCCCCTCCTTTGTTCCTTTCCTTCCCCTCCCCTTCCTTTTCCTTCTCTTCTCTCTTTTCCCCAGAGAACAGTTTTTCTTCAGGACCTGTGGGTCTAAATAGGGTTAGGGGTGTTCAGTCCTCTGTATCTCACTAGAGTACCTTGCTGTGAATGGCACAGTTTTCACAGAAATGGAGTTTCACATACAGCTCAGGAAGCACATAGGTGTTGAAGACACCCACCTCAGAAATGTCCCTGATGGTTGTGGCCTCTAATATGTTCTGAATAATGAACTTCTTCGTGGCCTTGTCTTTGGGCATGTGATGGGCGCAGCAAGTGTAGTGAATAGGTTGCTTTGTGGCTTAACTATTGTTTTGTCTTTTTTGGGTCATCTTTTCTGGTCATCTTCAAAAACCTGGGTTTTTGGAACACCTTTTCATTCAAGTTCAGAACCTACTCAGAGTAAGAAATGTGAAGAGACTCAAGTACAAGAGAGTAAGCAACCTGGGTGCCTTGTACACTCAGCCTCCCTTTCAGAGTCTAGCTTGCCATGTGTGCTTATGGACAGTTAGGGTGCAAGGACCAGTCCTCAGATCACAGTGTAGTGTGGCGCCAAAGTCTCCATCTGGGAGCCAGGAGACATGGGCTGAACTCAGGATCTGCAACAAGCCAGCCTGTGAGTGTGACCTCCAACAGCATCTTCTTGTTCTGGGCCCTGGGTTCCTCCCTGTGAAGGAGAGGGTTGGAGTCCTGCATTCCATTACTCACTTAACCACGCTTCTTGACCATCATTTGTGATGTGCCAGGTACTCCAATGATGCAGCAATGAACAAAATACAGTCTCTGCAATCACAGAGCATATGCAGAGAGAGTGGCTGACAAAAAACAAGTAAAGCAGCGAGCAAGCAGGTAGCAGATGTAATGCAGGCAAAGTGAGTGTGATGCAGGTGAGTAGAGCAGGTAAGTGGGGAGTGAATTATGGAGGCTCCCTTAGATAAGGTAGCATGGCAGCCATCCCCCAAGAGCTGCCATTTGAGCAGAGACTGGACAAAAGGAGGGGCAATGCATGCATGTATCTGGAGGAGTGGATCTGCAGAAAAGGAACAGCAAGTGCAAAGGTTTTAGAAAGGAACCGGTTTGGTGTACTTAAGAAACCACAAGAAGGCCAGGTGGGGACTGAATGCAGAGAAGTAGCCAGGGGGCCAGACTACCATAAGTACCTGGGACTATAGCCCGAGTGACTGGGAAGCCATCAGGGCACTGAGAGCAAGGGACTAGCATGGGCTGACTTGCATTTTTAAAGTGAACATTGATCCCTGAGTTATAAAGCCATGGGCTGGGGCGCCTGGGTGGCTCAGTGGGTTAAAGCCTCTGCTTTTGGCTCAGGTCATGATCCCAGGGTCCTGGGATCAAGCCCCACATCGGGCTCTCTGCTCCGCGGAGAGCCTGCTTCCTCCTCTCTCTCCCTGCCTGCCTCTCTTGCCTACTTGTAATCTCTGTCTGTCAAATAAATAAATAAAATCTAAAAAAAAAAAAAAATAAAGCCATGGGTTTCTCCTAGCCCTAGGCTAGGTAGATCTGGCTTGGCAGGGGTGGGCTGGGATAGTCCGGAAGCGAGGCCCTGCTGAGAGGCAGACTTTGTGAGTTGTGCCAGGACAGACTGCTGAGACCTGCCTGCTCAGGTCTCATCCTGTCACTGCACCCGAGTCTCAGCCCAGACTTCACGGTGTACAGGAATGCAGAGCTAGCTGACAAATTAACCCATGCCTCCCAAATCATAGGCCACAGCGGCTGCTAGGTTGAGGTGTGGAGACTTAGGGGTGAGATGTTTGATGTCTCAACCACTTCCAAATGATCTGTTCTTTCCTTTCTAGAAAAATCCTCTTCTATTCCCACCTCTTCCTTCTAATGTTCCCCAGCCCCATCTTTATTCCTCTGGTTAGTTCCCTTTTCTCCCTTATCTATCCATCTCCTGAGGATTACACCCATCTCTTAGAGGCCAGAAGCATAGCAAGCAAAACCTAGTAAGATGGGATCCCTGATCCATAGAAAAGTTAGGACACTTGCGATAGGTCACGGAACTAGAAAGTTGTAGGGCCCGTATCTGAAGTCAGGAAATGTGCTCTGGAGTCCTCTTGAGACAGCTCTATTTTGTTTCCTCCCAGTGGGTCTCAGGGAGTGGTTGTGATGATACCCAGGGCCCTGGAAACACAGAAGGGGCAGCGTAGTCCAGCTGTAGAGGTGGCCACACGGTCAGAGGTGTCTTCACAGATGAGGGGTGCTGGAAATAGGTTTTTGAGACGTGAATGGGATTTTGCCAGGCAGAGAAGGGATGTGATGGTATGGAGGGGGAGGCTGAAGGCAAGGGGATGGGGAAAACCTGACCTGTGTTTGGGGAGCAACCAGTCAATTATTGAAATTAAATACCAGCAGAGATTACCTCAGTGGAAAAATCAGACAAACTGGTTGTTTGACCAGTTTTATAGTTTTCGTTTTGTTTTGAAGTAACCGTCACTAAATAAACAGAATACATACAGATAATTTTCAGGTAATAAAGGAGATTAAATATTTATATTATGTTCAGGTCAAAGGGTAAATAAAAGAGGGGGAGAATCAGGGCGAGCAGGCAGGGGTCAGGGAGGGGTCAGGTATATGGAATTCCCTGTTTAGACAGAACGGTGTCTGGTCAGTTAATGACATCTGGTCCCAAGAGAGAAAGAAAAAGCCATCTGGGAAGCCTGGCTGAAAGCATCCCAAACCCTCCACTCAGTTGGAAAACCACCTCTCCAGTCTTCAATTCCCTTTTCTTAGAAATCATTCAACATTGAGAGTATTAAGTGAAGAAGGGATTTAAAGAGAAAAAAAGTTCTGATTCATAATAATAAGACCTGGTATTTATGCTATACTTTTCTCCCAAGAGTTCAGATTGCTGGAGGGGATTTATGTCCCTCATTCCTCACAGCCTCATCTCTGCCTCACACTGGGTTGCCCCCAGATCACACCCTCCTGGCGGGGAGAGAGCTGGCATGGTACAGCAATGGGACCCCTGGATGTTTAGGCTAGACCTCTGGGACTCAGGTCCCAAGGCTCTGCTGTCTTTGCTCTTGTTCCACCCCAGGCCTGCAAAAGAGCAGGAGACATCTGTCCACTCATCCACAGTGAGCACCTCATGCCAACCATACTCGAGATCAGTTTCCCCCTTTTCTAGACGTGTCCAGAAAACACCATGAGCTTCTTTGAGAGTGTATCAGAGCTGCAGTAGAGAGAAGAACTTCTTAATACCTGACTCAAATATCCCCAGCTGTGGAGCCCCATTCTCTTGATCTTGTCTATAGTTAGCACAAAGAATAGGTATCTTGTCCCTGCCACTTCAAGAAGTTCCTGGAACCTTTCCTTCACTGGCCAATTTTTAACATTATTTGGTTGGATCTTTCATCTTGCAAACCAGAAATCTAGGCTTCTCCAAAGCTGACAAAGGGGAAATTCTTGCATCCCATCTGCTAGAGGAGGTGGGCCAATGAGTCAACAGTTCTTTGTTGAGTACTCACTGAGTGAAGAGCCCTGCCCTAGGTGCTAGGGCAGACATTACTTAATTATGACATGTCCTGAAGGAGCTTCTGGAAGGTGGTTAATTAAACATGTGTCCACGAAAAGCTAACCATCAACTGAAGAGTCAAATATCTATACAAGATAACTTTGAGCAATACTACGGGGGAGAGTTCTGATGAGTGAGTGACCCCAGGGGCTGGAGTGAGTGGGCAGGATAGACTGCACTGGGAAGATGGGACTGGAGTGCAGAATATGTAGGGGGGGTAGGGGAGGTAGCTGAGGTCACCCATTCCTGTTCTATAGATGTGGCTCTAAGTGTCTAAGTGAATGCATTGACAGCTGTCATTAGTTATTCTATCAGTTAGGATCTGCTCAGTTGCAAGAAATAGAAAATTTCCCTGAAATCTACTTAAACCAAGAAGGGAATGTTTTAGCTTATATGATCAAGAAGTCCAACTGTGTGATGGACTTCAGGCATGGCTGCATCAGACTCTCTGTGATTGTATAACAAGCAGTATCCACCAGTATCCACTGGCTCTCTGTGATTCTCTCAGGTCAGTCGTCCTCTAAGTGTTGGCTTGGTCCTCAGGCTGGTTTTTCTCACAGCTGCAAGATAGCAGCACATCACAACCATGGCTGTGTGCTTCCTTGTTTTTGTCCATCCCCAACCAAGAAACTAAAGTCCTGTGCAGGCCCAGCAACAGAATTTGTGGGGCCCAGTGTGAAGGAAAATGTGAATGTCTTGTTCAACAATGATTAAGAAGTGATGGGATCGGGAGGGAGACAAACCATAAGAGACTCTTAATCTCACAAAACAAACTGAGGGTTGCTGGGGGGAGGGGGGGCTCAGGAGAGGGGGATGGGGTTATGGACTTTGGGGAGGGTATGTGCTATGGTGAGTGCTGTGAAGCGTGTAAACCTGGCTATTCACAGACCTGTACCCCTGGGGATAAAAATACATTATATGTTTACAAAAAAATAAAAAAAATTAATAAAAAAATTTAAAACAGAAAACTTAAAAGAAGTGATGGATACGTGAAGTAGTATACACTGTGGTAATCATTATACAATGTATACCTATGTCAAACCACCACATTGTACATATTAAATCTATACAGTTTTTATTTGTCAACCATTCCTCAATCAAGCTGGGGGGGGGGAAAAAGATGATTCGTTGTGAACTACTTGTATACAGACTTCAGATTGAGAGTCACTGTAGAACCTGTCAATAGTGTTAAAAACACACGTAGAAAAGATGTTTCTGACAGTAAGAAAAAAAGCGGTCCAGGATCAAGCTCTCCAATTGCTCCTTACCAGCTACACTATCTTGAACACGTAGCTTTACTTCTTCAGTACTGTTTTCTTAGCTTTGAAAAAAGATAATGCCAACCCCACCTGTTTCGCAGGGCTGACATGACCCCAAACAGGACTGCTGTTATTTATTATAAAACTGGGGAAAAGCGTCTGTGGGTTTTAATATCATGACTGCTTGTTATACAAGGTCTCCTCGAGACTGTGAGTAGGAAACAGGGACATGGGAGGTGTAGGGACACCCAAACTGAGCAGGGCAATTTAGGAGGGAAGGAAAGACTCTTGAGCTTTAAAAATGAGGAGAAAGTGGATGGGTATTATGGCTGGAGAGCAGGATTCCTTGTCTAAAATAATAGTTTCAGAGGAAAATCATCCTAGTTTCTTACTGACATGGGAAATCGCCTCTTGGTCTCCCCCATGGGCTCTCTGCTCCCGTTATTGACCCTCATTACCACTCTGCTCCCCTCTCCCTCTCTCTCCTCCACTCTGATCAGATAAATCTTATGTTGTTCTCACTACCTCTCTAATTGCTGCTCTGGTGCCTTGGCTCCCATGTCCTCTGGGCAACCTGGAAAGAAGGCAGAGGCTTAACCCACTGAGCCACCCACATGCCCTGGATCTGGCCTTTCTAAACTGGACTCCAGCTTTTGTTGTTGTTGCTGTTTCTGGGAGTTACTTGTGTTAGCCCCCAAAATGATCTATAACTCCAAGTGGGTTTTGTTACTGTTTGTGTGATACAGGTTGGTTTTTTCTTCAAGTCTGCCAGGGTTGGTCCTATTTGTGGCTAACCGAGGAAACTTATGTAACTTTACAATGCTTTGGGGCACCTGGGTGGCTCAGCGGGTTAAAGCCTCTGCCTTCTGCTCAGGTCATGATCTCAGGGTCCTGGGATCGAGCCCCGCATTGGGCTCCCTGCTCAGCGGGAAGCTGGCTTCCTCCGCTCTCTCTCCGCCTACTTGTGATCTCTGTCAAATTAAAAAAAAAAAAAAAAATCTTAACCCCCTCCCCCCCACAAAACTTTATGATGCTTTATGCTTTCCCTAGGCAAGAGTATTTACACCTGTGACTCCCAAAAATCTGATTTTAAACACCTGATCCTTCCTGTTTCCAGATCTGTAATTGCAACTGGACTAAGCTTCACCAGGAGGCACTTAGCCAGTTCTTGTATCCAAAACCCACACGTTTCTTCAACAGATCATGCTTCAGCTTGTGCTAGGTACTGATCACCCTGCTGGGTACTGGAGATTTCCCCTTCCTTAGGGAGCTCTGGGCTAGTGTGTGGCACAGAGAAGGGACCACTCTATTCAATCCTGTGTGCTAAGTGCTGCACCCAGGGAAACTCAGGAGGGCTCCCAGCTCCAGTTACAGGCTTCAGGAGAGGCTTCCTCCAGGGACTAATATCCTGGTAAAACCTAAAGATGACTTGGAATTAGCCAAGTAAACATGGGAGAGGGGTTTCATCTTGACTGTCCCTGGCTCTCATCCCCCCTCTGCTTATTTATTGTCTGAAATGCCCTCGCCTCCTGCTAGGGTGTACACCAACCACGGGACCACGGGAACGGTGAGCTTGTTGGTCTGCTCACTGCCTGCCCTAGGAAGTAAGCTTGGCGCACTGCAGCTGCTCACAGCGTTCTGCATGAACATGTTCTGAATGAGGACCTCCTCTTGAGGTGGGGACCCTCCTACCCCGCTCTCCCTGCCTCGTGCCCTTTGCTCCAGCCTCACTGGTGACCCTGGATGCCAGCTGTTTTCAGAGCACGTGCTGTTTCAGACTCTGGGCCTTTGCACGCAAGGCCCGAGTGCTCTCTCATCTCTCTTCTACCCCACCGGCTTGTCACCTTTCATAGCCTAAGCACTTGGGGGGCGATTCTCCCTTGACTCCTGGATGCCTTGATGGCGCTTGTTCTTCCTCCTTCCCTCCTGGGCTAAGCCCAGCTCCCCTCTTCCCATCCACAGGAACCTCTCCAGCCTGCTGTCCTCGCGCTTCCTGCCAACACTTCCAAATCTAGCAAATAAAAACATAGGATGTCAGGCTAAATCTGAATTTCAAATAAACAACAGTTTTTTTTTTAAGTGTAAATGTGCCCCCTGCAGTATTTACACCTACTTGTAATATAAAATTATTCCTTGTTCCACTTTCCGCATTGGGTTTTGTCCACTGATTTTCCTTTTTTTTCCCCATTCACATCACTGCAAAACATTTCTTTTCCCATCTCTCCACCACATACCATGACCCACTTGATCCCCTCTGTCCCTTAGGCCCTCTCTGCCACCCGTGCTCCTAGGTCACACAAAAGAAATGGGCCCCAGTCCACGTCAGCTGTGGGTACAGATGCCGCAGCCCCCTGCCAGGAGCTATGGGGGCAGACTGGGTGTGGAGCACAGGGAAGGAAAAGACTTTTTCCTTCTGGTTTATTCCTGGGGATGGGTTTCCCTCCTGCCCTCTTCATTTCATCATCTCCCCCAAACCCAGGAACTTTGGGAACGGGCAGTAGCTAGGTTGTTGGCATGGGGCTGGGTGACGGCCCCACCTAAGGGTGGACAGAGATGACCCCTGCGCTAGTAACCTTATCATGACTTAGGTTCTGGACACTTCCCTGAGTGCCTACTGAAATCGTCCTGCTTCATCCCTATGAGAAGCTTATGAGGTTAATAGCATTCCCACTACACAGATGAAGAAACAGAGCTCAGAAAAGTTAATTACTGGATCCAAGTAGTCCAGCTGTGAATCAGGGGTAGGAGTGGGGCTGGGAGCCAGGCAAAGTCAGAGGGAGCTCTTTACCTCGCCACCCTGCCAGCCCAGCTCTGTGCCAGGACGGGGCTGAGGAACATGGTTGGTGCATCTTGGGGCCACTCCATCCTGTCTATGCAACAGGTGAGCCTTTCTGGGCAGTGCCTCTGGATATCCAGATTCTTATTTTGGCCTGCTTTCCCTGCTGGCTTACCCTTTATTCCCTACCTCAGTGGTTTCCTCAGCCCTGTAAGCAAGTTTTGGGAGCCTCTGCTAGAAAAGACCCCATTTCCCCATGCCCTTGGGGGCCCAGAGCCATGCTAGGTGGGTGTGTTTGAGGTCTGGTGTAAGTGGGAACTGTAGGCACCTTCCCCCACAGCCCGACAGATGGTGGGCCAGTGCGGCCCTCCCCTCAGCTGACCTGAAACCCTGGCCTTGTGTGTGTACGTGGTCCTTGGGAGCCATCCAGCTCTCAAGTGCTAATACACCCACTTTTCCTGATTGAGACTTTGCTAAGTGCCAAGGCCGTTTCTACCTGGGGCTCAGGTGTGACTCCCACATGGCTCTGGAGTACTTTCTCTCTCCCTCACCTGCCACGTGACCCTCAAGGGTAATCACAGGATCACAGTGTTAGCCCTAGATTTCAGCAGGAGATGATCTCATCTAACTCTCTCATTTTCCAGACGAACAAACAAAGGCCCAAGAACGGTTGGAGATTTGATCAGTTTCACAGAGTGAGCGGTGGCTTGTCTCATCTGGAAATAGGGCTTAAAGAAATGAATCCAGCATTCTAGAGGGCATCAGTGGGGGGAGGTGGGTTGGGGTGCTCTGCTGACAGACTGTGGCACGGAGGGTGTGAGAGAGGGCAGAGGTGGGCTCATGAACTTTGTGGCTTGCCTGTCCGACTAGGCTTCCTGTCCTAGGGAATTCAGAGCATTTGTCTCTCAGGTGATTGACACTTCTGGAGATGTTTGTGTCTTCCTGAGGATTGTTCATAGAACGGGCTCTTTAGGGACTGAGGGAGGTGTGGTCAGAGGGAGGTAGGAGGGTCACCGGCTGGTGAGATGGTAGGAAAAGTTTGCATGTGGGCTGGGGGCAGGGATGGGAAGATCCATGAGGTCTCATCAAACCCCAAATTCTACAAACCTCTGTGAACTGGGACTTGAACCCAGGCCTGGAGGTATTTTGTTATTTTTCGTTGGTTGGCTGTTTTTCAGTGGGGGCATGCTGGCTGTGCTTAGGTCATTGGAATCATCAAAAGTCCTGGTGGCCATCCCTCTGCCACTTCACTGCTCCTAGGCTGGCCGAAGTTGGTCATGTTGGGAAATACCTCAAGGGTAGCCATTTTGGTCTCTTTGGGACCCCATGCCTTGGTTTCAGAAGTCCTCTTAAACTTCCTCCTTGGGGGAGGTATGCCTTCTTTCCTTCTTTATAGGTCATCTGTGAACATGGAAATCACATGAATTAATAAGCATTTACTGAGCACTTACTATATAATATCATGCTGACTTAAGGGGGCACCTCGAAGAACAAGTCAGGGACTCATGCATTCCTTAAGGTCTGACTACTTTTTGGGGGTGACTCTCCCTTCAGTTCTCTTCTTTTCAAGGGGCTGCTCTAGGGAGCACCATTGTGGCCAGGCATTGGTGGTGAGCAGTGGGCTGACCTCAGAGTCTGAGGGATTTCCCCTCCCTTCTAACATTTCACAGCCTGCTTGCTGATGAGAAATCTCTTTCCTACTGGTTAGAAGTTTGCTTCTGATTAAAGTGTAAATCCTTTGAAGAGAGGTCT
Organism: Mellivora capensis; assembly: GCA_004024625.1. Lineage (NCBI taxonomy): Eukaryota > Metazoa > Chordata > Mammalia > Carnivora > Mustelidae > Mellivora > Mellivora capensis. The sequence goes on along the minus strand of PISX010002880.1, from coordinate 56,865 downwards.
CATTTATGCTCTGATCAATTATAATTCATGTTTATGTAACTGATGATGTAGTAAGATCCTTTTCGTATTTTCATCTGATTGTAAAAGTACCACCCGATCACCATAGAAAAGATGAAATATATGGAATATGCATAAACAAGGAAACCCAAATCACCCATGCTTGTATAACTTAGAGACAATGGCAGAACTTTTGTTCTGGTTCTAATAGGAATACTGGTTAGTTTACTGAAGGTACAGTGGTGTGCAGAGGCTAAAAGCAGGACCCCCTAAGCAGGTGCAAAGCCAGTAACTAGCTCTGTGACCTTCTATAGATGATGGACTCCTGTCTGCCTCAGCTGCTTCATCTGTAAAATGGGGATGATCACGGTGCCTATGCTATAAGGCTGTTTTGAAGATTGAGTGAGCACTGCCTGATTCAGGAACTGAGAGCTCTCTGTGTTATTATTGCTGTTAGTATCGTGCTGTAACTCATAAGTCATCAAGTTTCTCTGGGCCCCCTAGTCCTACCCGTTCCAATTTCTAAGTCATTGCCGGGTAATGTAGATTGTTCTAGAATTTCTTGGGATATGGGGGAGATGTTTATATCATGCTGTGCAAGAAATCAAGCCTTTCTTCCATACACTTTAAACATCTGTGTGTTTTCTCCAAAATTTTAGTTCAGGTGGAAATTGTCTCATCGTCTCTTCTCTCTTTCCCAAGAAAATCTTCCTCGGGTTCTCCAGCCACCTGGCACAGACACCCTCCACCCCCTAGAAATCTCATCAGCTTTCAGAGCTCACAGCTGCATGCAGTAGAACTAGAGCCAAATCCCATCCAAGAACACCCCAGGCACCTCGTTTTATTTAACCATGTGTGGGCCGATTTATACACACGTACAAACTCATACTGATGTATCTAGGTAGACCCGCAAAACTGGCATCAAGCTTCATATACTGTTTGGTGTCTTGCTTTTTTTTTTTTTTTTTGGACAGTCTACCTACTGTGAGTACTTACACTTATGCATGGATGACATATCCAAATAGCAGAATACTACACAGTTATTAAAAATAATTTTTAGAGGGGTGCCTGGATGGCTCAGTCAGTTGAGTGTCTGCCTTCAGCTCAGATCGAGATCCCACGGTCCTGGGATTGAGCACCATGTTGGGCTCCCTGCTCAATGGGAAGCCTGCTTCTCCCTCTCCCTCTGTCTACCACTCTGCTTATTTATGTTCTCTCTCTCTGTCAAATAAATAAATAAAATCTTACACACATTTTTTTAGAGATTCCCTTTTTTCTTTTTTAGAGAGAGAGAGGGAGGGAGAGAGAGAGAGAGGATGTGAGCTTGAGCAGGGGGCGGGGGCAGAGGGAGAGGGAGAGAGAGAACCCCAAGCAGTCCTCCACACTCAGCATGGAGCCTATACCTGGGTTGGATCTCATACCCTGAGATCATGATCATGACCTGAGCTGAAATCAAGAGTCCGAGGCTTAACTGACTGAGCCACCCAGATGCCTCTAAAGATTCTTTTCTGAATGCAGTTTTCTTGTTCTTTGTTTTTGTTTTTAAATAGGGAGAAGCTTGAGGCTGTAGGCACTGGAGGCAAGAGGCTAACCATGAAGGCTGCTAGCAGATCAGATCCATTCTGATCATCATCCTTTTCTTTTCCTGAATGCTCTCAAGACTGTCAATTGAAACATGACTTCTTAACTATCTGGAAACTCCTCTTCATTATTCCCTGCCTGTCATTCCTTTCCTACCCACTCTTTTGAAAGATATGTGCCACTCAGGGTTCCCCATGTTGTCTCTCACGTCCTGTTTGTCCCGTCGCTCAGGGCCACCTCCTCTCCGGCAGGGCCTTCAACTGTCACTCACATATAGGATTCCCAAAGCTTTTCTTCTAACCATGACCCTTCCCTTGGTTCCAGATCTCTGCACTCAGTTGTGACCTGTCCACTTGCTGTCTCCCAGGCCCCATCAAGTTCAATATGTCCAGAGTGGAATTCATCATTTTTGCCCCAAATCTGCCCACCCCCCCAAATCTGGTTCTCTATTTCATTCAGTAAATGGCTTCCTCTCTTTCCTGCTTCTCAAGCTATAGACCATCTATTTCTTTCCTCCATCCTTCCATGTCCAATCCTCATGGTAAGATTTTCATAAAATTTTATGTATTCAATCAAAATTATTACCCTTCATCTTGAAATTGTGTTCACCCAGTGTTTTTCATATCAGAATGCTCATAAAATAAAGAAATGTAGGAGATGGTAGATGACAGTTGTTTTTGTCTGTTTGCCTGCTTTTAGTGTCAGTGAAAGGCAGCACAGTTGATTGCCACTGAAACACAGACCCTTTTCCCTTTTCCATCAGGATCCAGTTTTGTTCAGAGTTCCACCCCATTCCCCAAACCCTGATTAATATAAGCACAGCAGTTCTCAAAGTATGGCCGTGAGACCCTTCTAGGGCATCTGGGAGGTCAAAACTATTTTTAGACTAAGCCATTATTTGCTTTTTTCACTTATTCTTTTATGAGTATACACTGGATTTTTCCAGAGGCTGTCATGTGATCTTGCAACAGATTGAATGCAGAAGCAGATATGAGAATCCAGCTGTCTTCTATTAAACTAAAAATTAAAGAGATTTGCAAAAATGTGGAACAATGCCATACTTCTCACTAAACTTTAAAACAATAGTCACTTTTCATTACTAACTATTTATGTTAACATGTAATGAGTTTATTGTTATTTTAAAATGAATTGATAAATATATATTCTTAAAATTTCCTAGTATTAATTTATTATAAAATATACAGCAATGGATAACCCAGCAAAACAAAAGCTCTCTGGGTTCCCCAGTAATTTCTAGAATTTTAAAAGGATCCCAAGTTGGAAGAGTTTGAGAACCACTGATTTAATCTGGTGACAGCTCTTGGTTACGTCAGTGACCCAAATTAACCCAATCAGATTAGATCATGGAAAGATTTATATTCCATGTCTGGGACAGAGATTTCTCTGCTTTCTCTCATCGGAATGTGAAAACTTACTTGTAGGCTTCATTGCCACTGGTAGGCTCTTACAACCACATGGGGGAATACGGATGCTGTGGATAGGAACTGGGGGGACTTCCGTCTCAGGGCCTCAGGGCATGGAGGATGTCATTAGGCTGCTGATGTGACCTTATCTGAAGCCACTCTCATCCCTTAAATTTCCTTAATGTTTGGTCCAGTTTGAGTTGGGTTCTCTGTTACTTGTCTCTGAAAACCCCTTTAACTGATGTAACACTTACTTGGTAGAATTATACACCCAATTCCAGTGTGCATGTGGGTTTTCCAACACTACCAAACAAATAACTCACCTCGAACACTAACTGATGGTAGTTTCAGATCTCACAGGTTAGAGCTCAGTCCCACAAGACTGCCCTCCCCACCAACCGCAAATACCAGTTGTAAACCCAGTTAATCACTGGTGCTTCTGATCTACCTAAGCTTGGAGGTTCCAACCCACCCCCCCTCCTTGGGTTCACCTAATTTGCTAGAGCTATTTACAGAACTCAGAGAAACATTTTACTCACTAGATATCTGTGCATTATGAAAGGATGTAAGTCAGGAAGAGTCAGGTGGAAGAAATGCATAGGGCAAGGGGAGGGGAAATTGGCTCAGAGCTTCCATGGCCACTCTAGGCATTCTACTCTCCCTGCTTCAATACATGTTCATTGACCTCAGAGTTTTCTGAAGACCATCCCTTTAGGGTGTTCTGGAAGCTTCAAGAAGTAGGCATGGTTGATTGAATAATTGGTCATTGGTGATTAAACTCAGCCTCTAGCCCTTCACACTTTTCCCCTCACCAGAGATCAAGGGGGTGGTACAAAAAGTTCCAACCCACTAAACAAGGTTGGTTCTCCTGGCAACCAACCCTCACCCTTATGTTCTTTCCAAAATTTACTCCATTAACATAACAAAGGACACCTTTAGCACTCTCATTACTTAGGAAATTCCAAAGGTTTTAGGAGCTCTGTGCCAGAAATGGGGACAAAGATCAAATATCTATATTTCTCATAAATCACAATATCACTCTTGGAAAATGAGGAGTTGTCATTCCCACACTGGCCCCAAACTTTGGAGGACATCTTGCTGTTCTGAATAATCTGTAAACCTCCCATAAGATGATCCTTGCAGGTTTCTCCAAGCTTGAAGAGCCACCAAGAAGGAGAAAGGGCTGAGAAGGAGTGTGTATCAGAGAGCCAAGGCCATGGGACAAAGAAGGTTTGCCACATATCGATGTTCTAGTGTAGGGAGAAAGAGGAAGAGCAGAAACAGGGCTCCCCGGGGAAGCTGGAGACCGGTGTGTCCTTGAAAGCCAGGCTCCTTGAGCAACACCATTGTCCCATCCTCTTTTCTGCTCCCCCTACCCCCCTGTCTTTGTCTGGCTCTCTTCTTTGTAAACCAAACTGTCCACATCTGTTTGGGTGAGCTGACTCATGGTGACAGCTGGGAAAGTTTGCTCCGCTGCTTGACAAGTGGGGGATTAAACTTCAGAGCCCTGGGACAGCTGAGAGGCTTCTACCTCCTATTCATGCTACCAAGTCTAGAACAAAGGAGATGGGGATGGGAAAGAGGCACCTGTGGCACTGGGATGACTGTCTCCAGTACCTTCTCCTTCTCTTGACAATCATGCTAGTTTCTATTTTGTCACTTGGTTCAGGACTTTCAGAAGATTTTTGCACATACATTTGGATGTAATGGGTGGGTTGCAAACACAGTAGAGAAATCACTTCCCATACCTTCCGAAAATAGCATTTTCGCCCGTTTAAAATAAGTGTGGTGTCAAGAGATGATAACTGATGCTTTCTTAACAGAATAGTCTGTATCCATGGCAGACATTGCCTGGGAGTGCTGGCATGATTCTATGCAAATTTGCAGATACATCTTGGCTTGGAAATCTCACAGTGAGGTTGTATAAAGGCTGAAAATGTTTGATTTTTACTTTGTTTTTGGTGGGCAGCAAAGTGGGAGAGGAAGCAGGGGAAAAGAGCTTGGGGACATAAAAGGACAAATTGGACTTTTCTCTAATAAACTGCAAGTAAGACATTAAAGATCTTTCTTGTTAGAAAAAGATCAAAGCTGGATAGACGCTCCTTGCCTTTTTTTTTTTTTTTTTAAACTGCTACAAAGACACAAAGCACACTAGACTTGGGATAAGCCCCGGGGAAAGTTTATGTCCAAGTTAGGATAATCAAAAAGAGTTTAATTTACTCAGTTCTGGAATAAAACCAAGGCTGTATTCAGCAGTATTTGAAACCAGTTAAAGGTTAGTGAATGAGATGCCCAGTGAATTTGATTAGATTTTTGCTTCCATTTACTTGTGTCTTACATCATGCTCTAAATCATGTACCTTCTTTTTTAATTTCAAAAAAAAGAGGACTGTCACACCTAATCATTTTATCATAGTTTTTAATTAAAAAAAAAAAGCCTGAGAAATGGAAAAAGCATTTTCTGATCTTCTTTATTTACTTTTTCACTTTGAGGGGTCCTCAAAGCCGGAGAGTGTCTGTTAGTGAATTAGAATAAAACCACAGGATAATTACTTTCTGGGCTACCAACGCAACATGAGTTGCTTTCTATTGTGAGAATGCTGAAAAGTTTGCCACAAAATTAAACCAATTAGGGTAATAAGGGGAAGAAGGAGAAGATTAAATTTATTTCCATCTGATTTAACTTATTAATTTCTCAGGGGAGAAGGATTTCCCTGCCGTTGACCTCTAAGTTTTAACCCATGAGCCCCTTCTGTTCTCAAAAAAATGTACTTGGGATTTAATTTATACTCAAAAGGCTGGACCTTTTTGGTTGGCTCAAAAACCTCTGACCTTAGGAAGCAGGTTTTTGAGGAATGAGAGTCAGTGAAGAGGTTAGTCCGCGGACAGATTTGTTTGGAGCCCCTACTATGCACCAGGCATGTTCTATAGTCTGGGTCTGGGGAGTCAGCGTGAACAAGTCATATCTCCCGGGCTCTAAAAGCCTGTGCTTAATGGCAGAAAACAGATAATCTAAACATAAACAAATAAATCAATAAAATAATTGATATTTTATTCATTTATTTTATTTTATTTTATTCATTCATTATTTATGAAATGCTGCAAAGAAGATAGAATAGAGAAATGGGCTAGAAAGTCACTTCCTGGGGCGCCTGGGTGGCTCAGTCGATTAAGCATCTGACTCAGCTTAGGTCATGGTCCTAGGGTCCTGGGACCCTGCATTGGGCTGCCCGCTCAGAGGGGAGTCTGCTTGTCCCTCTCCTTCTGCCCTGTCCTCTGCTTGTGCTCTCTTTCTCTCTAACAAATAAATAAAATCTTTTTTTTTTTTTAAAGAAAAAAAGTCACTTCCCAGCACATAGGACAGTAAGGGCAAAGGGCCTGGGGCAGGGACACACTTTGTGTGTTTGAGAGAGGGAAAGAAGTGCTATACGACTGAGGGCTAAGGCAGGGAAGGATGTAGTGCTGTACCATCTCCTCTCCTTTACTCCACTGTGGCCTTACAGCCCAGATTTTCCAGCCTTTTGCTCTGCCTGCTGGTCCTGGGAAGTCTTCTCCAAAGAGAGAATGCTCAGGAGGGATTCACTGAATCTCCTGACTGGCCCTGCTGGCGTTGCTGGCCAAATAACAGGGAAACTGGTGTCTTCTCCTTCCTGGCACCTTAGGAAATAGAGTTTTCTCATTAGGTTTCTGCCTTGGTTCGATCATAATTGCATTGTTAACAGGTGCTTGGCTCTGGATGGGTCCTTCTTTTAGTTGCTGATAATGGAATCCACTCCAGCTAGTGTAGGCTGAAAGGGGTTTATTAAAACAGGTGTAGATATATCATGGACCAACGGAGAGGGTGGAGGAAAAGCATCTAGGCTGAGTTTCCAGGAATGGCTCTCAAAACCATGCAGCAGAACTGGGCGCCCGTGGGAGCTGCGGCATCTGCCGTGCTCAGAAAGCCGCCTGCTCAATCAGGAGGCCACAGCTGGCTCTGGGACCACCTGCCCTGGCTCCAGTCTGCTCCAGTCAAACAGACATCCCATACTGGTTCTCTCTTCCCTAATACCTTGATTGCAAATCAAGTCACATTCAAACCCTTAACTGCGTGGGCATCTGAGAAATGTGGGTTTTGGGGTTCTAGCCTCTGCGGTTGGAGAAAAGCCTGCTAGACGCCGGAATGGGTGCTGAGCAAGGCAGCTGCCGACCCTCCCATCCCAGCTAAGCCTGGGTTTCCGCCCTCGGCTTTCTGGCATTCTGACACGGGGGCTCAGGGACTGCTTGCTCTCCTGAATACTAAGGCTGGGACTAAGGCTGTAAAACCCACAGGCTGTTTTCCTTTTCAGATCCTGCATTCGGGGGCGTGTGCCCATAGGCAAGATTTGATCTAGGTTGGGCCAGTTTAACTTGACAGGGACTTGGAGGTGCTCAGAGGAAAAGCTCGTCAAAAGAGCTGACGTTTAGCCACTAAGCCCCAGGAGTGGGCAGGCCGTGGTTGTGTTTGCTCATATTTACAGCAGCAGGGTCAATGCAGAGCCTGACATGTAGTAGGCACCCAATCAATATTTACTGAATAGACAAGAGAATGAGAGAAAGGATAGGGTGAGCAGCCCTTTGGCATGAAATAGGGGGCAAAATCATCCTGGCCTATGGGCGTTTAACAAATGCTAATATTTCCTATGTGCTAGGCACTGTTTTAAGTGCTCTCCAAATAGTAACTCATTTAATTCTCATAACTACTCTATGAGATATGTACTCTTGTTAATCCCATTTCAAAACCCAGGTTCAGAGGAATTCTATTACTTGCCCAAGGGCGCGCAGGTAAGAAGGGGGCAGAAGGGCGGCTAGGAGGCCACTGGAGTGTATCTCCTGTTGCTTATGGGACTTGTCTGTTACTAATTCTTCCCGGGTAGACAATCCTCCCTGCCCACCCGGTAACATGAAAGTAAATGTGTATAATAAGGTATGCAGGTTTGTGGTTGTTAACATACTAGAATCCACCGATCCTTATTTTCTCTTTACATGCCCTTCCAGCCTCTTCCGGGCTCTTCCAGGCCAGGGTTGCTCATGTGTCCTTCTCTTTGTCCCTCTCCCATCCCGATGCTGGACAGGGTTTGGATGCAATTTTAGTTCCCAATGGGGCCAGGTGAGCCCCTTGTGCTGAGCTGCCAGGAGGCCAAACCTCTTTGGAAAAATCCCGATACAGTGATGGGGCCTGGGGTGGCACCTGTGGTCCTCTTGGTGCCATCCAAAGTCAGAGACTGCCAACTGCCTGGCTGTGAGGTGTCCTAGAGCGCTGTGGTTTCTCTTGGAAATGCTGGGGAGACCACCAGAGCAGCACAGGGCATCCTGTCTCCCACTGTCCACCAGGGCCGGCTGCCAACCTGCTCCTTGGCTGGTTTATTTTAGGGTAACGGGTACCGGGGACAGATGGAGACAGAGTGCTGTCCAAACTCTTCTGTAGGACCCCGTGCTATTTGCAAATGCTCTGGAGAGGGGCCTCTTTCCATAGGGGTGGCGTGGGTTTATTTGCAAAAACAACAGAGCCTGTGCTGGCATTCTCACAGATAATGCAGGGCTGTGGGGGAAAGCATCCCTTTTGCCAGCACAAACAACAGAGAGGGGGCTCATGTGGGCAAGGAGGAAGGGTGTGCTGTTCAGAGTTCAATCCATCCATCCTCCATCCACGAGGAATAGCCTCCAGGCTATTCCCAAGCTTACACCGACCTCTCTAGAAGAGCCTTCTTCCAGGAAGGCACTAGCCAGTGGGGAAGGCTCTCTGATCTCTAAGGGCTGGTCCTCCTGCTTCCGGACTCCCCTCTCCATTTTCGATGGAAATCTAACCCGATATACCTCAGCTCTAGGGGAAAAGCCAACCACGCATGCATGAATCGTTGCCCTGACAAAGGATTTCCCACACTGTGAGAGGATCACGGCTCCCTTGTGCCCAGGTATGGAGTAGCCCCTGGGACCCTACTGCAGACCCCGTGGCTTCCAAGCCCCTTAGCTCTTGAAATTCCTCCCTCTGAGTCACAAAGCTCCATACCCTGATCTGTCCCTCGGAGCACATTTTTTTTCCCTTGAATTTTTTTCTCTCTGGAGTGTTTACATGAACTGGTTGAACCCATCACGTGGTGAGTCCCTGTTTATATTTGCAGAAGCACCGCCTGGGGAAGTTATGTTTGCATAGAGGTCACCCCATCTCTGGGGCTTGGCTGCAGCCCCAGCTGAGCCACAGCGGGGGCCGCCCTCCCTTTTCTCACTTCTCTCTCTGCCCCAGGTTCCAAGATCCTGGTCCCAGTGGCTCAGTGCCTCCCAGAAGCGGGGGAGGAGGCAGACTCAGGGGACAGTGGGGCCATCTTCCTCCCTCTTCGTCCTCAACCTAAACCCGAGTTTTCTCGGGATTTGTCTATCTCTGTTCTTAGAACTTAACTATCTTCCATCGTCTTAGAGGTGGTTTTGGGATGGTAGAGTAGATGGTAGAATTTAGAGAAGGGTTTCTCTGTTGCCAGCTTTCCTCCTACTGGATGGATGATGCAGTCAGTATTCTAAGATGGTCGAGCCCATGGACCTCAGAGTCAGACAGAATGGTGTTGGAATTGTGCCTTTGCCAGTTACTAGCTGTATGGCCTTGGACAAGACCCCTAAAGCTCAGTTTCATCATCTTAAATGAGTACCATAGTACTTACCCCCCCTTTTAAAAAAGATTTACTTATGTATTTTAGAGTGAGGGAGATGGAGAGAGAGAGAATTTCAAGCAGACTCCATGCTGAGTGCAGACTGACACGGGGCTAGATCTCACCACCCTGAGATCATGACCTGAGCTGAAATCAAGAGTTGGATGCTTGAATGACTGAGCCATTCAGGTTCCCCAGTACGTACCGCTTAAGATTTTTAGGAGGATTAGTTTAGGGTATGCATACAAAATGTTTTTAATTACAAAATGTTTTTAGTTACAATGATGATTGCGATGATGATAATAATAGTAATAGTCATAGTAATAGTAATAACTACGACAGCAGTTAGGATTGGCAACTTTCCCCATCCCTGTCTCCCTCCTGTATTAGAGCAGTGTATCTCAACTTTTTTGGTTGTCACTCACCTAAGGAGCCTTTTTACACATAGGCGCGTTATGATTTCCTTAACATTTCCCCTTCTCCTTTATATACTCGATGTCTATTCATACTGTGACTTTTGGTGATCCAAATTATTGCCATATTTGAGATTTTTTAATCCTCCCCTACCCTCAAACAAATTTTCACAATATTGCCTATCTTGAGGATGCGTGTATCAGAGAGAGGCTCTGCTATCTGGGGAAATCATGCAGGTTTTTTATTAAAGTTTTTTGATTCGATGGAGAAGAGAAAAGACCCCATTGTAGATTTTTCATGGGCGTGGCTGTCCACAGGAGAGAGTCCCAAAGAAACCAAATCATTTTTGTACAGTATTGGGCACCCACTGACCAGGGTGGAGTTAGGGCATTTATTCATTATGGTTTAAATTGTATCTTTTTTCTCCTTTCCCCATTTCATGTTTGTCTTGGAGTAGCTCTCCCTGATGGGAGGACTAGAGGATCTATATTCATTCTTGCTCATGGGACCAGAGCCCATTCTCCCACTCATATAGCTGGGACTCTGTTATGGCCAACATGCCAACGATGACCAAATGGCTCTATCTAGAGCTCTACATGGGCCAGTAAAAGACAATGATTTAGGGAGCTGAGACCTCCTTGTATGGTAAGGAGAGATGGTTCTTGAAGGAAAGTAACATTTAGGACACAGAGACTTGGGTGTCCTAGAAGTGGGTGCTTGAGGCCATGTGAATAATCCGAGTGCAAGTGGGTCAAGTTCAGGGTGAAGCAAGACCATGCACAACCCCAGGGGAGGCATTATGTAGACCCTCACGTGAATGGTGCTCTCACGCATTGTGCAATATGGTGGCCCTGCATAGATGACCTCTTCCTTGTGAAAGCCTAAATGTTAGATGACTTCCTTGGGAGCTAAATGAAAAAGAGTCCATGTTCACAGTTCATTTGAGATTTGTTCAGCCTAAAGGATCACTCCCTTTTGAGTTTTCTCTAATTCTTCAACAAAGGAATTTGCATGTACCTGCAGTTTCATGTGTGAGCTTATGGTGGCCAAGGAAAAGGAAAGGGGAGTATTGTCCCATCCTGATTCTTCCTGCATTCTAGTAGAGAAGTGCTAATGACCTCTTGGAAGGAATCTGGTCTTAAATACTTGGAGTGACCAGAGGGTGGCCCCATGTGAAGCCTGCGGCAGATTATAGCGAAAGGACATATGTCAAGAAATAACGTGGGATCCTGCAAATACTGAGGTCTTGAGAAGGGATGTACTGTGAGGTATAGTCTTCTGCTGAGGGCTTGCTACATGTCAGGCAGGCTGCAAAGTGGTTGGATTTACAGTCTTGGCAGTGCAGATAATGAGGATACTTAACTACTTAGCTTATGGATTTAAAACATTTTTGCAGGCTAGGTTGGCAACATGATGTCTTAGTCCCTTCTAGCTCTGACATCTTATGGAATATGCTGGAGAGAATTTTCAGGCAGTTCTGCTTCCATGTGGATGTGCTCATTAACTGCTTTCCTGAAAGAAAATGTTGCTTGTTAAGAAGAAGAGCCTTGTCTGGGAGAGGCAGAAGCAAGGAAAAGGAAGGTTGAGAGCCCAAAGGCTTCCATTTTGTGGCTCTGCCCAGAGCAGAAGTTCCTGGCTTCTCCTCCAGTATCACTGTAGGTTTTTAACCCTACCCATGGCAAATGCTTTCAGATCTTCACTTTTTCCCTATTTCTCAGCCATTTGTCCTTTCCTAAGATTTTCCCTAGAGACCTTTGTGCTTGGTGTCCTGCCCTGCACATGCTTCTCCATCTGTTGCATGGCATCAGACTATACAATCACAGGCAGGGTAGCCCTGATGGGAACTAATCTTCATTCTAAAGCGGGATGCATCTGGGTGCTGTATGGGGAGGGGAATGTCCTGGTGAAGCTGGGAGGGCTTCCATGCTGGCAGTGTGAACGTGAATACAGAGCAGCGCAGAAAACCCTAGGGCTGGATTTAAGACACCGTGGCTACAGCCCTGGCTCTGTCCCTAACCTGCCATGACTTTGGGCTGACTGAGCCTGTATGCCTTCATCTGCCAAAGGAGGAATTTTTGAGACAAACCTTGAGGTCCTTTTTCCAGCTATTGATATTTTATGATTTCTAAAAAACGAGTCAAAAGAATCATCAACTCCTTTTCACAGCATCTGTGTCTTGCTTGCTGACCACTGAGGGCTTGCCAGAGCATCTCTCCAAATGAGGGCTCTAGCTGCTCTGTGAGCTGGAGATGACACCAGTTTTTCTCTTTAACTTTGGCTGAGCTCTTATTATAATGATTCCATCTTGTTTTGTCCCCCATTCCCCACCATCTGCTCATCCTTAGTCACGGGGATATTTCCCATGAGCAGCTGGGGAAGGGCCTGAGAACGCAGACGCTGGAGGCTGAAACCAAGTTGGGAATGGGTTCTCCAAAGAAGGTGGGGGGAGGGCAGAAATCATTAATGCTATCAGTCAACTTCTGAAATGTCCCATTACAACTGCTTAACCAGAAAAAAAGTCTTCTCTATTCTCCTTCCATCCCAGGCCTTTAGGCAACTAACCTTGGAGAGAAGAATCTCTTTTCTTCCAAACTGTGACAACTTGTTTTTTGCTTTTTCAGTCCACTCACATCTTGAGTCTTCCCTGAGCTTTGTGGGCTCTGAGAAAACTGTGCCAAAGCAACTGGTGGGTTGCTCCATGAGGATACCCCAGAGGTGGGGTCTTTTGTCTTTGATCTAGCTGACAGCAACTGATGCTTCCCTGGAGGCTGGAGAGTGATGAAAAGTAGACTTCTCTCTTGATCTTAGTATCCCCTCCCTGATCTGTGGGCTAGAGAAGGGAGTAGAGAGATAAGGCTGGACGCTTCTCTGCCCCATATACGAAGGTGTCCTGCTGTTGCTGCCACGTGGACCTTTACCTCTCCAATTGTTATCCTCTCAACAAAGCAAGGGCTACTCCATCTAAGAACCACCTCTTCTTTGTTTAGCCAACACTTTTGCTTCACACATTATATCAAGCACTTTCTGGCATTTCTGTCTAGAGAATAGGAAGGTAGAACCTGAATGCTGGCAGAAACAGGATATGCTAACACATTTGCCAACACATCCCCAATTCCATAGGAAAAGCAATATTTTTAGAGCTCCCTTCATGCCATCCATTTGGAACATGCCCAGTGTGGTGCAAACAAGGACGAGAGGCTGTGTGTGTTTCTAAGTGGGAGGGGGTGGTTTCAAGAAACGAGAATGCATGTGACTATGTTTTACAGAGGCAAGCAGGAATGGAGGAAAAGATTCATTACGAATGAGCAAACACTAAACCTCCTTGATAGAAGGAGCCACGTTTTGTGCATCTCTTGGCATTTAGGAAGGACTGACCACAACTCAACCTGAATGGAACGATCCAAGGAACTTTAATCCACTTTCCAGAAGAATTATCTTCATAGTCAGCAGATGTTCTTTTATGCTGTCAGTTTTCACTGCTTCCCTCTAATTTTACTCGGAACATATTTTATTGGAAGTAGCCTTCCATGAGCTTCAACATGGCAACTCAGGGTCTCCTTCATTCTTCACTTCCCTGTCACGAATCATCTTGAATAATCAATCCTCATGCTGGGCTCCATCCTATAAGAAGCCTGGATGGGAAGAATGTGTCTCAGCATGCAAACATGCCTGGGACCTTGTGAGCCCCGAGAAAGTGTGAACTGGATGATATTTTATATATTTTAAAAAACTACATAGGCAAAGAAAGTGGAAGAAGTATTCCAAAATGATACCCATGATGCAAATGTGTCCCTCAATTTTCTGTAAGTTTCAAAATGTGTGTCTTTGGCAGAGTGTATAGCTTTGGAATTGGGGTTGGGTTGTATCAGTCATTCTTCCTGGTCAGTGTCTCTTCTGGATTTAAGGCATTTTTCAGACTAGAAGACCTGTGGAAGCTTCTCTGTTCAGTACCTATTTCCCTTATCTCTGATTTTCCCCTAAGCAACTTGCACACACACACTCCCCCTTGTCTCCCTTAAGCTATAAGCACAGAAGGCCCTGAAGAGTCTCCAGGAGAGGCACCTGTACAGACACTGTTTAAAGCCAGCCAGCTGGTTTTGACCCTCTCCCTAGCCACTTGAGATGGTGGGAACTCAGTGGTTGCTGAGTTGGACGTGGGAGAATTGCAGAATCCACTGGTGAATTGCTCCTTTGTTCTCCTCTTAATCTTCTAATCCTGGGGAATGGAGAAAGGAGTTTTCCTGGGACCAGGGGCTCAGCCCTCCAAATCCCTCTGTCTTTGACTACACCCTGAGGGTTGGGGTGGGGAAGGGCAAGTGGGAAGACACCAAAGACAGGGTGATGTCAAAGTTGTGAAATGGTGGGGCACCTGGGTGGCTCAGTGGGTTAAATCTTCTGGCTTCGGCTCAGGTCTTGATCCCAGGGTCCTGGGATCAAGCCCCACGTTGGTATCTCTGCTCAGCAGGGAGCCTGCTTCCTCCTCTCTCTCTCTGCCTGCCTCTGCCTACTTGTGATCTGTCTGTCAAATGGGTGAATGGAATCTTAAAAAAAAAAAGTTGTGAAATGGTTAGTGACGGCCCACCATCACCTTTCTCAAGCAGCTAGAGTTACAGTGACCCCATGCGAGGACCACTGCTTTTCCTGGTTCTGGGCCACAAGCGCTGTGTCAGCAGCCTCTCTGGGACTCTTCCCATGTCACCCATCTTTACCCCAAAGCAATGTAGCAGCGGAGAGGTAGGGAGCAGGAGCTGATGTTTCCTATGTATGCTTACATCTGGAATTCTAACTTACTAGCCAGTCACCATTCCAGTAATCAATATATCCCTTGGCTTAAACATGTTGTAACTGCGTGATGTCCTGTCCTTAACCTGGTAAGAGCCCCATGCAAGGAGGGCAAATCCATCGTTTGGTTTCCTGTACAAGCCGTTTTGCTTTGCTGGAGTCTGTGACCCTTGGCTGCCGCTTCCTGAAGTTTTGCAGTGACTTTTGGTAACAAGTACGGCCAGCTGCCGTGCTCAGAATAGTTGATGTTTATCGATGGCTTGATCTGTGTCACACACACTGTGTGAGGAGCGTTCCGTGTGTGAACGCGTTCGATCCTCACCTCTGCTCTGTAAGGGAGTTCTGTAATGGGATTCATGTTGCTGATGGGGAAACCGAGGCACGGAGAGGGGGGACTCGTGCCAGATGCCCTAGATGGGAAACTGCGGTCTCCTTTGGAGCATGAGCAGTGCAGCTGCAGAGGGCATGTTCCTCCTGTGCCCCTGAGCCAGCTGCTGCCCTGAGGAGTGGGCCTGGGTGACTGGGGGGGGGGGCACCTGTCCCCGACCCCCAGGAGGCCGTCATTAAATGTGGCAGGGAGGAAAAGGGATTGCTGGTCCCGCTGGTGTATAAACACACCACCCACAGGGGCCACACCTTTCCTGTTACTGCCACTGGGTCTGACACGTCCAGTTTAGTAAGCACATTAGGCTTACCTCAATGAATGCATCGTTGAATTGTTAAATATCTGTCTGAGTCACGGATGATATTCCTATAGGCCAGGAGCAGGTATGCCTAATATCCTCTGCACAAAAGAAGCCCTTTTTGGACGAGGTGGAATGTGGAGGTCATATTCGGTGCTGTTTCTCTTTTTTTTTTTTTTTTAGATTTTATTTATTTATATGAGAGAGAGGCAGTGAGAGAGCATGAGCGAGGAGAAGGTCAGAGGGAGAAGCAGACTCCCCGTGGAGCTGGGAGCCTGATGCGGGACTCGATCCCGGGTCTCCCCGTGGAGCTGGGAGCCTGATGCGGGACTCGATCCCGGGTCTCCGGGATCATGACCTGAGCCGAAGGCAGTCGTCCAACCAACTGAGCCACCCAGGCGTCCCCGGTGCTGTTTCTCTTGTTCTTCGCACCCAGCCCTTCCTGCTCACCTCTAGGCACCTTCTTTGTCATCATATACGATCATTCTCTAGATATTTTCTTGGTGCTTGTTTCTACCCAATGTGTGTCTCTCGCTGGTCCCTGACCCGGAGATGTTAGTTTTCCCAAGCTGCTCTCTGGAACAGTGAGCTGACACCGCTCCAGCAGGGCTCGGGGGAACCCTGAGATGCTGGGACCGAGGCTGGGGGCTTCATCATGCCCAGGTGGTTTTTGGCAAGTCGCTTGTCCTCTCTGAACCCAAAGAGGCAGCTGTTGTACCCTGACATGATGGAGGAGGATGGTAGAGGGTGAAGGGGGGGAGCTCTTCACACCTAGGTTTCGAGCAGGTTCTCTGGCAGCCGGCGATGGTGGGGAGAGGCCCCGTTCTCCGCTGGAGGGCTGGGCCGCAGTGGAACGAGAGGCAGCTGTGCTGGTGGATACACTTGGTGAGCAGTGAGAGGATCTTGAAAGCTGGTCACATGGCTTCCAAAATCGCTTCTTAGTGCATCTGGGTTCCTTTGTGCCTCCTGCCAACTTGAGCCACGCTAGCGGAACCCTGTCAGGGGGACTGCGGCTGCAGGTGAAGCGACTCATTCCCAGTTTCGGCTGGCATGAACGCAAACACGTTGCGCTCTGAGAGGCACCTAGCCCTGCCAATTCCAGGCTCCAGACGCTGGCAACAGCTGTCTAATGGCTCTGGGGTGGACTGGCAGGGCATTCTGGGTATTGACATGCAAATAAGTGGGGCATAATGTGTGTGGGTGGGCAGAGGGACAGTCTGTTTTCAGGTTTAGGGTGTTCTTTGCCCCAGGGGACTGTCAATCTCTACTTAATGCAGCCACTGAGAAGCGGGAGAATGGTGGCAGGGAGAGGAGAGTCCAGAGAAAGAAAAGGAGAAAGAGAGAGTGGGCAGTGGGAAACCAGCTGCCGGCTCACTGCGCCAGCTCATGCTTCGGGAAGACTGCTTGACAAAGAACAGGGCCAGATCTCAGATGAAGCCCCCCGGGCGGCCTGGGCTGTCAGCCCTGCTGGCCAGGCAAGCTTCTCCTTGCACCTGGCCAGCACTCGGTGATCAGGAGCAGTATCCCCTTCCTCTGCAGTTGCCCTCCGCCGCCCCAGAGGGCCTTGTCAGTGGAAGGAGCCCTGCCCTGGGAACTCCGAGTGGCATGTCTCCCCCTGCTCCTAGGTACTCGGTGTAGCGATCTCTGGCCTCCTTCCCATCTTTAGTCCCACTCATTCTTTCAGACTAGTAGTGAGCCCTCTGCCCCCCAAATAGCATGGGATAGTTGGATGAATGGATGTCAAGTCTTCGCTAAGCACTCCTGGGGACCCTCTCCCTGCTGACATAAAATAGTTCCTACGATCTCAGGGGTGCCCCAAGTATCGAATTAAAATTAATCCTCTATGGAGCACTGTTCTAGTCAGGATGACTTGACTTTTTCAGCAATGAATGCGCATACCTCAACGGCTTGGCACAATAAAACTCATTTCTTGCTCACATCTCCCAGGGAGGAGGCGTGGGGTTGTCAGGGCAGGATTGGGGGATGTGACTGCGTGAAGTCACTCATTCCTCTGATGGATCTTCTTATTAGGGCCCAGGTCCCCGGTGGAGCCTCAAAGCCACAAGGTGGCAGGTCTGAGGGGCAGGAGAGCATGGAGAGCAGCAAACGTTATGCTCTGGGTATGTAGGCAGTGGTGTTCCTTGCTCTCTCTACATTTGGGCCCGTGTACGGGGAGGCTGAGACATAGAGCAGGGAGGGAAGGCCAGTAGTTTGAACACATAGACCATCTTTGCCATAAGCACCTTGCATTTCAGAGCATTGTCTTTGGCATCAGAAAGACTCAAGGTGAAAGCTGAGCCCCACTGCTAAGTCGCACGTGCTCAGAACCCTGCAGGAGCAATTGACCATTGGAGTTAAGTGGGGAGGAAGATGTTCAAACCCACATCATTCTGACACCAGAGCTGTAGGATTTGGTGCTGGTTGCTTATGCTCTGGGTCTCCATTGTTTTCCTCATCAGTAAAATGAAGCTAATACTCACTAGGGTGACTGTAGAGATAAAAAGATGACGTACTTAAGTCGTTAGCACAGGGCCCAACCCACAAGGGCTTGGTAAATGTCATCTGTCCCTGTTACTACTATTTTGTATCATATGGTTGTTACTTCATACTCAATTCCGTACTGGGAGCTCAGGTTCAAAGATTAAGTGAAGTAGAAATCCTCCCTGGCCCTGGAGGTCTTCCAGTCATTAAAGGTAGAGAGCAGGTCTGCCAGTAATTTCTGTATGTGACATTGCTTTGTGAAGGGGGTGGCATGGTGTGGATAGAGATGAGGACATCTTAGTGATTCAAGGGACTTGCTGGCCTCTCAGGTATAGCTTAAGGAGTGGGGAGGATTTTGAGAGGTGGGGAGCTGGGGGTTTTGACAGTTGGAACTGGGGCTTAGGAGGTAGGTAAGGGAATAAGAAGGTGTAGGGGTGGGGAAGCACCAGGCATCCCACAGTGGGGTGATGGGGTAGAATGTAGCCTATGGCCTTGTAGAGGGGCCAAGTCATAGTGGAGAATAAACGATAGGTCAGGTGGAAAGCAGGAAAGTAAAATGAAACGAAACTTGGCTTTGGCCTGTTGACAGTAACTGGGACTCCTTGGCCGCCCCCGGTCCTGCCTTGTGTTTGTCTGGATGTCAGCCTCAGCGTGTTGTCACTTCCCAAACCCACCGACCTGCTCCTAAAGTGGGGGAGATGTCCAAAGACAGTATGCCACTCTCCATGCAGCAGAACCTTCTAATCTGCTCTCCTGCTGGGGGCTGCCATATTTTTTTCTCTCTTTCTACAAACTCTCCCATTTAGTTCCAATTTCCTGGCTCCCAAGAGGGTTCACGCTTCCTCTGCCCACGCAGGACTCCTGGGTCCATTTTTTCTTACACGGAGTGACTCGGTGATCATTCACTTCTCATTGTGTATACCCATGCTTTACCTCCTTTCTGTAAAGCAAAAGAAACTTTTACCTTACTTTTAGGGGCAAGTCAGTTTTTTTGTAATCCCTGTCAATTAGTTGAGTCCCAATTCCATAAAAAACATAGTGTATAGTGGTCGTTAGGGTTGTTTATATGCACGGGGTGGTTACCTCCCCTACCCACCTGAACCCAGACGTGGCCAAAGACTCATTTTGGCAGATGGAATATAAATGGAAATGATGAGTTTCACTTCCTGCGACCTTTCTTCTTTTTCCTCTGTCACTGATACTGCCAAAGTTTGAGATGATGGCAGCATGGGTCATCTCCAACAAGACCGTAGAGGGAGGAGAGATGGGGCATTGCAGTGGGCCTGAAATGTGCATGTGGCGTAAAACAAACCCGTGTTGTTTTAAGCCTTTGAGATCTGGGGGTTGTTTGTTACACAGCATAACCTGCCTGATCGCTCTTTGATGAGACTCTGGGGTGATAATGAGAAGCATAACTGCCCCCCAAAAGAAGCCTCTTTGATGTGTGTGCCAGATGACTTTGGAGTTTGCTGTCTGAGGAAGGGTGGTGGCAGGGCAGCCAAGGATGGGCTGTTTTCCAAAGACCTCAGCCTGGAGAGATTTGAATAAAGTTCAATGCTCTTTATTTCATTCAATCATCTCAACTAACTCTGATGGAGGGGCACCTGGTTGGCTCAGCGGGTAGAGCATGTGACTCTGGATCTTAGGATTGTAAGTTCAAGCCCCACGTTGGGCATAGATCTTACTTCAAAAAGTAAATGATAAAAAATAAACTAATACGTACTGGGAGTTGCAGGCACTGTGCATTCAAGGATATTAAGACAAGTTCCAGCCTCCAGAAGCTCTCAGAGAGGGTGGAAATCCTTGACTAAAACACAGTGTAATTAGGATTATATGGTGTCCAGAGTGAGGGGGCATAAAGTGATTAGTTTTTTTTACATACATTAGTTTTTTACATAAAGTGATAGTAAAACTCCCAAATTGCTTTTGGTCCTGAGCCATGAAGAACTGAGACATTTCTACCCAAGTCTTCTAGTAGGAGCTTTTCTTTCCCACCAAAAGGAATTTGAAATGATCCTCCCTGCCTGGATGCTGGGAGTCTGAGATGTTATATACTGGATTAAAGAGAAAGTTCCTTCTCCCTGGAAGCCAACTTGAGCTCTTCCCACAGTTTGTAACTAAGCAAAATTGGGTTTCTTAAAAAAAAAACTCTGAGCAGGTGGAGCTTCTGTGAGAACTAGAAGTGTGGAGTAAGCTGTTGGGCGCACAGGTGTGGAGAGAGGCTGTGAGCACATCCAGAGGCCAGGCCAGGCCTGAACAGCCTGTTCCCTGCAGTTGAGGCCTTTACACATTGGGGGAGGAGAGGAAGCTGGTGGGCCATGGGAAAGCAGTCTGGCAACCTCCTGACTGGGTTAGATAGGATAAGGTGAACTTTTTAGTAAAATGTATGCAGAAGTCATTGTAGAGTTTGGGCTCTATGGCTCTGACCAAATCCTTTCAGCATCTTCAAAAAGCTAAGATTGGTGTTGCAAGTTCAGATTATTGTTTCCAGACTGTGAGAAGCTGGCTTGACCATCAGGCAAGACTCCGGCTCCCAGAGTCGCAACACCATATGAAGCTTCCTCTTTCAGAGCTCTGTCTATCTTCACCCACTTGTCTGGGTCCCAGAGGGTGGTAGTTGACACATAGGAACTGGTGTGCAAAGCCAGGGGTGGGTCTGAGGAGGGACTGTTCTACTTCTTCCCAACTGGAGAGGCCATCTCCTCCCTAGGGAGGTCAGGGGGCTGTCCCCAAGTTGATGAGGCATTTGTTTCATTTTCTGAATGAATTTGGGTGTTTCAGGAAGAGAGAACTGCTTCCAGAAAGGCACAGAGGAGTGAAACAGCCTGGTAAATGGGGGCTGTGCATGGGTAACAATGACCAAGGCTGAGTCTAAAGGCATATTTTACCATTTTGAGATGACAGGCAGTCTAATAAAATGATGATGATTTGCAAAGCCAGTCTGTTTCCCCAGGGGGGTTGGCTTGGTTTCCATCAAAATAATAGGCTGCTCTCCACGTTATGACCCTAGGCCTTGGTTTTGGGTGACATGCCTTACACTGGGTCACTCACAGACGCCTTCCAACCCCGAGTCTCCTAGCAAGACTTTCTTCCTTGGGCCTGTAGTCTTCTGAACTACCTGAGTGCTGTGCATAAGGGAGGCACCATCTGATTATTTACATTTGATAATCATTTTTCTTTCATCATGGGACCTAAACTAAATGGTACAGCTTACAATGAATGCATTTGAGAGTTAATGAATTATCATTTAGTTAGTTGATGTCTCCAAACCCATCAAAGCAATACCATTTTCAGGCTTTCATTTGAGTTTCTCTAGGTCCCTTTGATTTCTATACTTGCTACTAGGACAGTTATCAGCTTAAATGGGTGTTAATTAGCTACTTGTCAACAATCATGAAATTAGCATGCTTCATGTTCACTTTATATGTGATAACCTTTTCCTTTGCAGTGAATCATGGATTAGAATTCAATATGCAGTACTTTTGAAAAGGATAGTTTGAAGTAGTGAAAAATTAGAAATGGACTAAATAGCCCCCAATAAAACATAGATTTAATGAATCATGATACACCCACACGATAGCACGCCATCTACCATGAAAAATCATGTTTGTGAAGATCTACATAAACAACAGGAAAAAATGTCCATGTCTTATTAATACACCCAAAAAGCAGGTTAGATACATTATGGTCCTGTATTATATACCAATACATATGCAAAATATGAGTTTTATTTTCTTTGTGCTTTTTCTCTATTTTCCACATTAATCTGGTGAGTTTGCCTCATTTTTATAATCCAAAAAATATGTGAAATTCACATTTGAGAGTTGGAAAATTCTTCAGCATGACTTTTTAAGGTTAGGCAGGACTTCTTTAACTTTTATTGAAATTTTGCAGCCCTAAAAGCAGAAACCAAGAGTCTTTGCAGACTGTTTCCTGAAGACAATGCCATTAGCTGTGGCAGAAAGAAGGCCAACACAATCTTGAGATTTGTCAAGAAGGATATTGAAACCAGAATTCACTGCCCTGCCCTCCTCACACCAATTGTGGTGCTGACACATTCTACTTGCTGGGTTTCAAATACAACTAATAGAGGCTTACCCCATGTTCCAGCTCATGGTAGACACTCTGTCTGCTTTTATTTTTCCTCATTGAAAATATGGAAGCTGAGGAGTTACCTGGTACATATTTATGAAACTATCTGGAGTTGGGATAGGATAAACATGGATATGAGTTTCAACACCTTCCCTGTGCAAAGAAGAGAACATATTCAGAAACTTGAAATGGGTTATTTTATTTTGTTATTATTATTTTTTAAAGATTTATTTACTTGAGAGAGAGAAAGGTGGGGAGGGGCAGAGGGAGAGGGAGGGAGAGTATCTCAAGCAGACTCCCCACTGAGTGCAGAGCCCAACTTGGGGCTCAGTCTTAGGAGCCTGAGGTCATGACCTGAGCAGAAATAGAGTCAGATGCTTAAGCAACTGAGTCATACAGGTACCCCCAATGGGTAATTTTAGAAAAGAATTTAAAAGGACACGAATTTTACAGAGCCATTAGTACTTTCTATAAAGATTTAATAATCTCCTTCCAAAGGTGGTAGAGGTAGACCACAGAACATCAGAACATCAGAAATGAAGTTAATGGAGTTGGAAGTATATTCCTAATCTGGTGGCTTCCAGCCCTTTCCCACATGTGACATAATATTATGAACACACTTGATCTGATTAAGGATCCGAAGATAGCACTTAAGGAGCCAGCAACTAGGACAATGCAGCCAATGATAGCAGCATCATCACGTCTTTCCCTATCTATGAAAGCATCCACTTGCCTCCCACATTGTTTGTGTTCCTTGCACTGCCATGGTCCTCTAATAAGAACTCCTTATTACCCAGATACACCCTCTAACATTCTCCCCAGTGCGTTCTTACCTGTTGCACTAAATACGGGCTCCTCCAGAACTCAACCCTGTGCCTGTCATGGGCTGAATGTGTGTGTCCTCCCCAAATTAATGTTCAATTCCTAACTCCCAGTGGGATGGTATTTGGAGGTGGGACCTCTGGGAGGTCATTAGGTTTGAACGAGGTCATGAAGGTGGGGTCCTCATGGTGGGATTCGTGTCCTTTTTAGAAGAGGAAGAGTGATCAGAGCTGGCTCACTCTCTATGTGCAGGTATGAGGTAAAGGCCATGTGAACACACAATGAGAAGATAGCTGTCTGCAAGCCAGGAAGAGGGTTCTCACCTGAACTCGACCATGCTAGCACCCTGATCTTGGATTTCGCAGCTTCCAAAGCCCTGAGAAAATAAATGTCTGTTGTCTAAGCCACCCAGTCTGTGGTATTTTGTTAGTGCAACCCAAGCAGACTCAGATAGCCCTCTTCCCCACAGCAAGCTTTACCTGCTCTAAACCGAGTTACGTGATAGAGAGAGTTCGAAGAACCACATGCATCATCACCCCTACCAGTATGGCTGCTTAAGTGCTTCAAAAATAAATACCACATTTATTCAGATCTGGTGGCTCATCTGGGAAGGTCGCAGGGTAATGGTTGAGCACCACAGCCCCAGCCTGTGCCCTTGGGGTTGTGAATGGCCATCTCCAGAGTATGCTTGGAGAGCTTGTGGCACTAGGCTATGTGTGATGGTTGGTTCAACCCAGGGTGACGCCTCTTATGTTTCTGCAGACCAATTATTTGTAATGTAAATGAATGAGGTATTCTTGGTGTTTCAGAGGCCTCATTGTCAATAGGGTATTTTCTTTGGTTGTATCTCTGGAAATCTCTGGGGTTGTGATAATTCATCCATTCTTCCTTTCCAGCTCCAATTGCCCAACCCCATGTATAAGATGAGAAAACAGGCTAGGGTGAGGAATGCCACACTCAGGTGAGAGAGGACTTAGTTAAGGGAGACCACTAATTAGAGAAAGCTTCTAGCTTGGACCAGCTTCTTAGTCTTGGCTTCATGCCAGCCAGTGCCCAGCTAGATAGCAAAATAGTGGATCAAATTAAAAGTGTGTGTGCACGCATGTGTGTGCACAGGCGGGAGAGTGTTTGGGGATGGTTCATAGGCATGTATTTGCATTTGGGTTAGGTTGTATATGGAGGAAGCTCTCAGAGCTCTGATCCTCACAGCACTATGATCATTCTGACGGAGCAGGACATGTGTCTGTTGTGTCTGCTTGCAGGTGGGGGAGAGTGGAATGCTTGTACAGGCTGAGAAAATTCACCAGCTGATTCTGATTCCCTCCTTGCTTGAGAACTACTCATTTGGGGAATTGTCTTCTCACTTATGCTTCATCATAAATGACGCTGTCTTGACGTCATTGCTCTGGATCGACCTCATGCACACCCTGGGCTAGTATCAGAGGGAAAGAAGCCGGCTTCATTGATGTGTTAATGAAGCACTGGTTGCCTGATCTTGCACTGTAAGAGGGGCAGGCCCCTGTGGGGTTTTATTAATTAGATGCTGAATCCCAGGGGACAGATGAGTTCTAAACAGCAAAACATCCTGAAGTCTTTTTCATGGGCAAAAGCTGGATTGAGGTTTGAGTCTGTTGGATGGGGGCTCTCTGTGCCCTTGACGCTGAAGTTGCCACTGGGGTAGGACAGGATAAGGCCCAGAGAGGCTGGGGAGGTGGTCCACTGGAAAGGGGTAGTAAGCAACTGGTCTGGTGTGGGAAGGGAGAGGCCCAAGCCTATGGCCCCTCAGAAAGTATGCAGATACACAGAGGAAAAAGTGGGGGTTTCGAAGCAAGCATGAGAAAGTCCCACGTTCTTTTCACCCCTTCCTAGGTCAAGCAGCTGGACTTTTTTGGCAGCAGGAGGGGCAAACCCTGAGGGCTGAATGGTATGTAGAAGTCAGTCTGTGTATTAGTTTCCTCTTTGCTGCTGTAACAAGCTACCCCAGCCTTGGCGGCCTCAAACAACATGAATTTATTATTTTACAACTCTGTAGGCAGAGGTCTGAACTCTGTAGGCAGAGGCAGGAACTGAGGGCCTGCAAAAAGCCACGTCTGCCCTCCATCCTGGAGGCTATAGGGGAGAATGTGCTTCTTGACGTTTTCCAGCTTCTGGAGGCCGCCTGCATTCCTTGACTCAGGGTCAGCTTCTCCCATCTTCAAAACCAGCAAAACTGAATCATATTGTTCTGACTCTTCTTTTTTGCCTTCCTCTTGGACTTTAAGGACCTTGTGGTCTCTTTGGACCCACCTGTATCATCTTGGATAGTCTTCCATCTCAAGGTCAGGTGATTAGTGACCCTAATTCCATCTGCAGTGTTCATTCCTCTTTGCTCTGTTACTTGATATATTCACGGGTTCTGGGGATGGGGGCCTGGGCAGTTGGGGGGACCCTTGTGCCTGCCATCCTGGGTTTTGCTTCCTGGACCACCTGCAGCCCCAGGGCAGGCATAGGACATGTACATTTGTCAGAGACTCGGCTCCATGAATTCGGGTCTCAAAGACCCCTTCCTTCTACTTCCAGCTTTTACTTCTGCCCCCTCCCCAGATCAGAATACTCCCAGAAGCATGTGCAAAGAATAGTTTTAAAGAGGAGTTTTAGAAGGTGCATGACTAAACATGCAATTATCATACAACTAACATGCAATTATCATGGAACCTGGCATTTGACTCCAGGGCCTTTACCCAGAGAAATGAAGGTTCATCTTCACACACAAATAAATGTTTATGGTAACTTTACTTGTAATAGACAAAAACTGGAAATAACCCAGATGTCCTCCAATGGGTGAATGGTTGTACAGGTTGTGTACATTCCCATGATGGAATATGTCTTGGCAACAAAAAGGAATGGACAATGGATCCACGCAACTATGGACAAATCCCTAGAGAATTATGGAGAATGAAAAAAGGCAACTTCAAAAGTTTGCATACTGTAGGATTCCAGTTATAGAAGACTCTCAAAATCACATTTTAGAAATGGAGAGCAGATTGGTGGTTGCTGGGAGTTGTGGAGGGGGTAGGATTGGTGGGAAGTAGCTGTGGCCACAGGAGAGCAGGAGGAGGGACCCCTGTGTGGTGGAAATGTGCTGTATCTTGACTATCTTGAATCTATGTCAATATCCTAGTTCTGATTTTGTACTATAATGTCATACGATGTTACCCTAGGAGAATTGAGTAAAAGGCAGAGCAGAACTCTCTGTATTATTTCTTACAACTGCATGTGAATCTGCCTGCAATTTTCTCAAAATGGTAGATTCACGTGCAGTTTTAAGAAACATTAATTTTAAAAAAGGGTTTTGGCAGAGTCAGCAGCAGACTTGGAGAGGTTGCTACCTTCCAAGGCTGCACAGGGGAGTTCTAAAAGACATCGCATATGCAGTTAGTGGGTTCTGGGCTTATCTCTAACTCCAATTTAGGCCACTTTGGAAACCTTCCTATTCCTTGGTTTTGAATATGGGCAACAGCTTCATTTCCTCCAATGCCAGGAAGTTGTTTTTATACCTAGCCTCAAGGGTATGAGGCCACTGAAGGTTCCAGTCAACACGATGGCCCATTCCTGGTAAGGAGCCACCTGTTTGTTTGTTTTTGTCCCCTCTCTCCCTCTCCTTCCAGGCTTCACAAATCCCCTGGGTAGAGGGTGTCTGATACGGAGAGTGAGAGAGAGGACTGTCTGCCACACTGAGGGCCAGTGGAGGAGTTGGGGGGGGGTTGGGGTGAGGGCCAGTGGGTCCAGTCCTCCCCCCCCAGCTACCCCCCAGGCTCAGCCACGTGCAGGCTGCAGGTGGGCCGGGCCACTCCAGAGAGAGCTGGGTCAGCAGCCTGAGGCGGCTCCTGGCTGGCTCCCGGGGTTGGCTTTGCTCGAGGCAAGAGCTGTCAACTCTGCCCTTTTGAAAAAGAGCAACAAAGGGGAAGAGGAAAGAAAAGAGAAAGGGGAGTAGGGGGGCGGGGGAGTCCAGAGTGGGGGTGGGGGAGGCTGGGCTGAGAGAACAGGTGGGGACTATTTAAACAGAAGGCCTGACTCAGCCGTTTTCTTTCACTGAATTTCCAAAGGACTGTTTGTTTTAGCTCCCCCAGGCCCCCGGGACCTGAGGAGGCTGGGGGCCCATCTCTGGGGAGAGAAGGAGCTGGGACTATGGTGGGAGGAGGGCGGCAGGCAGGGCAGACATCATCTGGGCTCATGGCGTCTGGGTTAGGGGTTTCATTTTGCTCCCTTTCTGCTTTCTGAGTTCTGGAACTCTCACCTAGGAGAACTCTGGGCCCTGCAGATGCTGGAGAGGTGGGGATGACAAGCTTGCTGAAGAGTTTTGAATGCCCCCGGACCTTGAATGGAGAAGAGAAAATAAATGCCATATGTTAGAGATTCTAAGTAGTGATCTAGAAAATGTGCAGATGGAAAGAATGATCAAGAGTGGGGAAAACGGAGAATTCTCAGGCTCTCCCGTCTCATTACTGGATGACACCAGAAAGTCACTTTTCTCTTCCTAGGAGAATTCCTACACTTTCTGGGTTCTTAAGTTCCATGATTATATTCACCAATTAGGCTGAACGTAGGACTTGTCATTAGCTCTTGGCAAACCACACCTCCTACAGAAAGGTCTCCAGGTCACCTTAAAAAAAGTTACATTCCTATTTGGACTCTGCAAACTCTTTTGGGGAATTCACCTTGGACCTGCTTATATAACCCCAGTGATCAGGAACCCTGCAGTTTATAGCAGAGCATGATTTGTAAATCTACGGAGTGGTTCTTTTGTTTAAGCAATCCCATTGAAAGCGAATTGGTTTCAAAAGGTTCAGGCTTATTGGGTCATCATTTGTGCCTATGAATAAATGAAGCAGTTTTAGCATTTGATCCATTTCTCCTGGGATGTCAGACTCAACCTGAACCCAAATGTGGAACACATTGTGGTTGAGCACAAAGCAGCCCTTAAAGGAACC
The DNA here is from genome assembly GCA_004024625.1 of Mellivora capensis. Lineage (NCBI taxonomy): Eukaryota > Metazoa > Chordata > Mammalia > Carnivora > Mustelidae > Mellivora > Mellivora capensis. The sequence goes on along the minus strand of PISX010002880.1, from coordinate 28,961 downwards.
AATTGTTAGCATTATAGAAGTGTAAATAGGACTCTAATTCATGAGTTTGTTAACTAGCCCCCTCCCCCACAGCCTACAAGACTGTAGCTCTCCCTACCTCATCAGGTGCTGCTCACATTCTCAGTCTCCACCCTATATTGGGTTCCTGGCCCCTCCTCTGTCTCCCCCCAACCACTTCCCACCTTGGGCTGCCTGAGATTAGCTCAGCCTTTGCCTGAGCTTGTCCACTCCCAGAGGTCAGACAGTCTTTCATTCCTCTGGCACAGAACCCCGCATGGTGTCAGGCATAGGTGCTTATTAATAAATGCCTTTTGAATATCCACGATGGTGAGCAAAGGAAAGAGGTGGGTCTGGGCAGATGCACAATATTTTACCTGGTTGTTTTGCTTGACATCCAATCAGATTCAAAAACCCAAAACCAAACAGAAAGAACACAAAACCTTGGGAATTTCCCCATTTGACCAGATTCATAATCCATTCAGGGGAATATTCTCATGCCCTGAAGGTGTGTGAGATCCAACCCTTACCTTAGCAGGGGACTGGATGAGGGGTAGGATCTGTGCCTCACAAGTCCTCTGGTGAGTCTGGACAAACCATGTGGTTCTCTGTTCTGAAAAATGAAGAGGTTGGATTAAAGGAGAAGTCTTTTCACCATTGAGGATCCCATGATTTCTATCGTTGTTGTGTGAACTCCATGTTGTGGAATATTTGCAGTTAGATCCTTAAAGATCATGTTCTATATTCCAAATTTTTAAAATTAAAGACTTTGCTGCCGATTAATGCATAACTGATATTTACCATATGAAATTTATTTAATTTCAGTAAAAACCCCTGCCATTATTCTGTTGCTAAGTGCTAGATCTTGTCCTACACTACATGCTTGATCTCCTGTATCCTCACCAAAACCCCTCAAGATAAATATGATTATATTACCTTTTCAACCATTATGCCCATTTTATTATTTTTTCATATGACAGCAGTCTTAGAGAAGTTAAATAACTTGCCCAAAGGCACACAATTTGTAGAAAGTAGTATAGTTGGCATTTGAACCCAGGTCTGTTTTATTCCAAGACCCCCATTCTTTTCTACCATCAATATACCCTACCTGCCCAAACACAAAATATCACTACCATTTCATTTAGCTTGTTGGCTTTCTTTCAGGGTCAGTTTCTATTCTACCTTTTAACATGTAGAACATAGCTCATGAGCCCTTTTCAGGAGTTTGGTTTGGACTACAAGGTAAGCTATTCCAAACACTCTTGTGCTCTCAAGGACACCATCAAGAAAGTGAAGAGACAATCCACAGAATAAGAGGAAATATTTTACCAATCATAAGGGTCTTATATTTAAAATATATAAAGAACTCTTACAACCTAATAATACAAGGACAACCCAATTAAAAGATGGGCAAAGTACCTGAATACACATTTCTCCTAAGAAGATGTATAAATGGCCAATAAGCACATGAAAATATCTTCATTATCATTAGTCATCAGGGAAATGCAAATCAAAACCAGCAATGAGATACCTCTTCACTCTCATGAGGCTGGCTAAAATCAAAATGTCAAGTAATAAGAAGATGTATTAGTGAGGATGTGGAGAAATTGGACCACCTCATCACTTTTGATGGGCGTGTGGACTGGTGCAGCCTGTGAGGAAAACAGTCTGATGAATCCTCAAAGAGTTAAGTGTAGGGTTACCATAAGACCTGGAAATTCTAGAAATAAACCACCATAGTGGTGAAAGACCCATATTGTGACAATTATAAAAGGCTGATGAAAGAAATTTAAGGCAATGTAAAGAAATTGGAAGACATTCCACACTCATGGGTTGGAAGAGTAAATATTGTTAAAATACTCATATTACACAAAGCAATCTACAGATTTAGTGCGATTTCTATCAAAATGCCTATAGTGTTTTTCACAGAACTAGAACAATCTTAAAATTTGTATAGAAACACAAAAGACCTTGGATAGCCAAAGAAATATTGAAAAAGAAAAACAAAACTGGAGGCATCACAATTCCTGATCCAAAGTTACATCATGAAGTGGTAGTAATTAAAACAGTATGGTACTGGCATAAAAATAGACACATAGATCAATGGAATAGAAAACACAGAAATAAACCCACAATCATGTGGTCAATTAATCTTCAACAAAGGAGGAAAGAATATACAATGGGAAAAAGACAGTCTTTTCTACAAATGATTTTGGGAAAACTGGACAGCTACATACAAAAGAATGAAACTGGACCACTTTCTTTCACCATATACAAAAAACTAACTCAAAATGGATTAAAGACCTAAATGTGAAACTTGAAACCATAAAAATCCTTGAAGAGCACAGGCAGTAATTTCTCTGACATCAGCTGTAGCAACATTTTTTTATATGTCTTCTGAGGCAATGGAAATCCAAGCAAAAATAAGCTATTGGGACCACACCAAAATTAAAAGTTTCTGTACAGCAAAGGAAATAATAATAAAAAAATCACTAAAAGGCAAACTAGGGAATGGGAGAAGATATTTGCAAATGACATACCCGATAAAGGATTACTATCCAAAATATATAAAGAACTGATAAAACTCAACACCCGAAGTACAAATAATCAAACAATGGGTAGAAAACATGAACAGACATTTCTCCAAAGAAGACATACAGCTGTCCAATAGACAAATGAAAAAAATGCTCAGCATCACTGATCATCAGGGAAATGCAAATCAAAACCACAATGAGATAGTATTTCACACCTGTCAGTAAGGCTAATTTCAACAACACAAGAAACGACAAGTGCTGGTGAAGATGTAGAAAAAAAGGAAACCTCATGCTCTGTTGGTGGGAATGTGAACTTGTGAAGCCACTTGTGGAAAATAGTATGGAGTTTCCTCAGAAATTTAAAAATAAAACTACCCTATGATTCAGTAATCACACTATTAGGTATGTGCTCCGAAAATACAACAACACTAATTCAAAGGGATACATACAACCCTATGTTTACAGTAGCATTATCTACAACAGCCAAGTTATGAAGCAGTTCAAGTGTTCATCAATAGATGAGTGGATAAAGAAGAAGTGGTGTATTTGCGCTCGCATGCGCGCGCACACACACACACACACAGTGGAATATTATTCAGCCATGAAAAGAATGAAATATTGCCTTTTGCAATAATATGGATGGATCTACAGAGTATAATGCTAAGCAAAATACGTCAGAGAAAGACAAATACCATACAATATCACTCATATATGGAATTAAGAAACGAGACAAACAAGCAAAGGAAAAAAAAAGTGGTAAACCAAGAAACAGACTCTTAACTATGGAGAACAAACTGCTGGTTACCAGAGGGAAGGTGGGTTGGAGGGTTGGGGGAAATAGGGGATGGTGATTAAAGAGTGGTACACGTATCATGATGATAAAAAGATAAAATGAAAATGTACTTATTTCAGGCTATAGTGAAAGCAATTACATAGAGAGTGAAGAAAAAAGAATATTCAGCAATTCCAATCCTAGTGTATACTCAGGAGAATCTAAAACATGTCTACGCTAAGACTTTTACATGAATGTTGATAGTAGCATTATTTAAGACAGCCAAAGAGTGGAAAGAACCCAAGTGTCTATCAAGGGATGAATGGATAAACCAAATGTGGTCTGTTTCTACAATGCAATGGTATTTGGCTGTAAGAGGGCACAAAGAGCTGCCTTAGGCTCCAATATGGCAGAACCTTGCCGACATTACACCAAGTGAAAGCAGCCAGACAAAAAAACCACATATTGTACAATTCCATTTAAATGAGAGGCCCGAAAATTAATAAGAGAGTAAACATTGTGTGTTGGAGAGAATGTGGAGAAAGGGGAACCCTCTTACATTGTTGGTGGGAATGCAAGTTGGTGCAGCCACTTTGGAAAACAATGTGGAGATTCCTTAAGAAATTAAAAATAGAGGGGCGCCTGGGTGGCTCAGTGGGTTAAAGCCTCTGCTTTCGGCTCGGGTCATGATCCCAGGGTCCTGGGATCGAGCCCCACATCGGGCTCTCTGCTCCGCGGAGAGCCTGCTTCCTCCTCTCTCTCCCTGCCTGCCTCTCTTGCCTACTTGTAATCTCTGTCTGTCAAATAAATAAATAAAATCTTAAAAAAAAAGAAATTAAAAGTAGAGATTCCCTATGACCCTGCAATTGTACTACTGGATATTTACCCCAAAGATACAGATGTGGTGAAAAGAAGGGCCATCTGTACCCCAATGTTCATAGCAGCAATGGCCACAGTCACCAAACTGTGGAAAGAACCAAGATGCCCTTCAACGGACGAACGGATAAGGAAGATGTGGTCCATATATACTATGGAGTATTATGTCTCCATCAGAAAGGATGAATACCCAACTTTTGTAGCAACATGGACGGGACTGGAAGAGATTATGCTGAGTGAAATAAGTCAAGCAGAGAGAGTCAATTATCATATGGTTTCTCTTATTTGTGGAGCATAAAGAATAACACAGAGGACATGGGGAGAGGAGAAGGGAGAAGGCGATTGGGGAGAAGGGAGAAGGAGGAGTTGGGAGGAGAGAGGAGAAGGGAGAGGAGAAGGGAGTTGGGGGTAATTGGAGGGGGAGATGAACCATGAGAGACTGTGGACTCTGAAAAACCATCTGAGGGTTTTGGAGAGGAGGAGGGTGGGTGGTTGGGTGAACCTAGTGGTGGGTATTATGGAGGGCACGTATTGCATGGAGTACTGGGTGTGGTGCATAAACAATGATTCTGGAATACTGAAAAGAAATTAAAAAAATAAATAAAAATTAAAAACAAACAAACAAATAAATGAAAGGCCCAGAATGGGCAAATCTATAGACACAGAAAGAAGAACAGAAAGAGATTACCTAGGGCTGGAGGTCTGGGAAAGAACAGGAGAGGGGAGGGGGCAGCAACTGTTGAAGAGTTTGGGGTTTCTTTATGGGTGATGAAAATGTTTTAAAGTTGATTGTGATGATGGTTGTACTCTAATTTAGTGACCTTGTGAATACACAAAGAACCACTGAATTGTACATTTATTTTTTATTTTATTTTATTTTATTTTTTTTAAAGATTTTATTTATTTATTTGAGAGAGAGGCAGTGAGACAGCATGAGCGAGGAGAAAGTCAGAGGGAGAAGCAGACTCCCCATGGAGCTGGGAGCCCGATGCGGGACTTGATCCCAGGTCTCTGGGATTACGACCTGAGCCGAAGGCAGTCGTCCAACCAACTGAGCCACCCAGGCGTCCCATGAATTGTACATTTAAATGGATGAATTGTGTGGTCTGTGAATTAAATTTAGATAATACTGTTAAAAAAAGTTCAGTGTTAATCTCCCTGCCAGGTCAAGGAGAGAAAAAAGCATTGGAATAGTCAGGCACAGCTTCCCAGAGGAAGTGGAATTCGGGATAGGTCATGAGGAAGAGATGGATTGATTGCAGAGAAGCAATAGGAGGTCTTTCCAGGCTCGGCGGGACAGTGTCAGCCAAGGTCTGGGGGCAGAGGTGGCCTTGGCACACATGGGGGCAGTGAGCTGGTCTCTTGGGCTAGAAACGAGTCTGCGTTGGGCTCTGCTGTGGGAGGACAATGAGCAGAGGTGACAGAACCAGTCTAAAGGCCCTGGAATCCAAGGTAGGGCACCTGACTCTCCAGGCAGGGAGACACTGAGTTTCCTTGAGTGACTTGATGAAAGCAGTATTTTAGGCAACCCCACGGCTTCCTTCGACAGAGATGTGCAGGCAGAATTGGAATGGGAAGAGATGAGCAACAGGAAAGTGGGTAGCTTCTTGGAGTACATCAAATGAATAAGGCTGTCAGATTTTCCCTTTAAAGAGAGCCCTTATGCCTAGCCATGTCTCCTTGCAGGCCTTGTCACCCACCCTACATGAAAACCACGGGGGCCAACTCGAAGTGCTCCTGGTGTCTGACGCCTTGGTCCTTCCCTAGACACCTTCCTCTTCCCTGGAATGCCATGCATCTACTCGGGTGAGTAAACTATTCAATTTGGAGGACCAGCCTGAACATGTGTGCATGCTCGTGTGCCATCCTGGTGGGTGATAAAAATCAGAAAGGGGTCCCTGGGGAAGACCGAGCCCCGGAGACAGTAGGGGCTCCAAGGAGCTCTTGCAGGATAGAGGGCCCAATGGTGGTCTGCTGGAGCCCAAACCAGGATGTGCATTAAAGGCAGAGGGCAGGACCACACAGGGCTGGAGACGTGGTGGTTGGAATCCATAGACTATCTGTGACGAGAAGAGCTGTGGGTGAAGGTTAGGGATCAGGGTTTCTTAGCTCAGTCCCGAAATGGCTTTGCAGTGCCTGTGTCCTGGAAGTGGATGCTATGAAGCAGCCAAGCTGAGCAAAATGTTACATCCCTGGGCTCTCCTTTCAAGAGATACACTCACTTCCTCCTCTTTGCACTTAACGTTTCTTCCATGACGCATTAGAGTGTGGTGTTAGTACTTGCCTGTTTCTCGTCCCTTCCATTAGACAGTAGGCTCCTGGAAGCTGGTGAGCCTGGTTTTTCTTTCTCTGTGGTTCTGCCTCGATCCTCAGCAAACACACCCTTGGTCCTTCCAATCTATATGCTTTCCCTTCAATTTTCAAGGCCTTCAGGAGGAAAATTAAGGACTTTGAGAACACTCTGGCCAATTTCCTAAACCTTTTACAGTTCAGGTTGTCGGTATCTAATCATTTGACCTAGTCTCGTGAGCAACAGGAAGGCCACGTGGCAATGCTGTCTCCTGCTCTGTTTATCACAGGTCTCTGTGTCCCGGCTGACTCTCAGATGAATCACAGATATAAGTACTTCCTTTTTCTTATATGCCTCTTTTTGTGGGGGGTGATGATGATTCTGGGTCATCTACTTCTTTATCTGTTACATGTGTTAATTCAGTCGTTATGCATTGGTCAAGTTAAATATGGTCAATCCAAATATAGATATAATTAAAGACAGCAAGAAAGAAAACGAGCAAGTCGAAAGGACGTATGCAGTGAAGAGAGCCAGAGATGTGTGCTGAGTGTCTGTCCCCACCCGCTAGCCTGTGTTCCCTAGGACCTCCCCCCGTGTGAGTAGCTCACCAGGTGGTGGGTGGCCTAGTGTTTACACCACTGTTTTTAACCAAACACGGTTAAATTCTTCCCTTTGCCGTGCATTTAAAGAAACTCTGATCTCTCTCTACACTGGATTTCACACAGACTTTGCTGGATCTATTGAGAGGTGCTGTGCCCTCTGCAACGGAGGGGACTGAAGGCTTTGTCGGCCCCAAGAAATAGCTCCGCACATAAGATGCTTCCCTGCGGCAGCTTCTTGGATCCCTGGCACCTGCTGCAATGGTGAGATGAGCTAGGGTCGGGGCCTGAGGGAACTGAAGGTCACTGCCCCATCCTAGTCCACCTCCTGGTGCTGCTTCCTCTATCCCGCAGGTGACCAGTTGGCTGGACCCTTCCCTTTCCTCTAAAGGTGATCTGACACGTGGGGGTCAAGAGGGAGTTGGTCTGATCCAAGGAAATAATGTAGGATATACAACCACAGAGATTCTTTGCATACAAAGGATTCGTTTACATCCTTGTGTTTTATGCATTTTTCTCAAGTAGTATCACAAAATACTTACTGTTTCATCTCGCTCCTTTTCTCTTAACAATATATCTTGGCATCTCTTTAAGCTGCTCTTCTTTCGCACTCCTTCCTGGCACTACTTTGCTGAAGTTCCAGTTCTGCTGGAGGCCTCTTCGTTTTTGGCCACGAGTCTGAGTTACAACAATGACAACAGCAGCACAACACATACGTAGCACTTTACATGTATGGACTTGTTCTTTATGCGAGAAAATTCCCCCCTTTGTATGGATGAGCAAACTGAGGCATAGAGAGGTCACAGCATCAGTTATTGCAGGGAGCAGCAGAGCTGGGGGCAGGGTCTGGCTCCCAAGTTCACCAGCCCGGCCGCTGCAGGATCCGGGCCTTGGCTGTATGTATCTGGCTATGTTGCTGTACTGGTTTTAATATTTTCTACACCCTCAGATGAGAAACTCCTTCTTTCCGGGGGAGGTCTGACCTTCCAGGTGAGGAACTTCTGACAGGCGCTGGGTTTGTGGGGCAGTATTCCCTCCTGGAGGGAGGGCCAACTTTACCTGTAATCCCCCTTGCAGGGTCCCACCTAGTCGAGGAAAAATCAGGTCAGAGCAAGTCCCCAGATGTCACTTCTCTGCTCTGCTGCTGTGTTTTGAGACTCTATCTGGTTCTCCCTCTAATTTCTCACAGATAGATTTTTAGAACCCTTGAAGAATGCCTCACGTGTGCTGCACACATCAATCCTCTGGACCATCTCCCCCGGAGGCCACCGTCTTACAGTCGCCTGCCCTGGCTCCCTGCCAGGGTACCTCGGGCTTGGCACATGCCGCAAGAGGCTATCAAGAGGGGCTGCCCCCACTGGTGCCTCTGCTACACGAGGAGGTAAGCGTCCTCCAAGAGCTCTGAGCAGAGTGCGGGGCGAGGGCACTCAGAGGTGGGAAGAGAGCCTTCTGGAACGGGGGACTACTCCCAGAGGGGTGCTGTTGATTTGGAGACGTGTGGATGTGTGGAGAGGCTATTCTGGGCAAGAAGAACACGGACGAAACACACAAACCTGTCATCTGAGACCAGGAGTTGTGCTCCGTGCAGAGCCCTGAAGTCAGCTGGAGCTGCCCCGAATTTGGCATGAATTCAAATCCTGCATGACGACACGGGGCCCAGGCGAAGCTCTGCCTCCTCCCACCTCAGCCTCATCTTGGACTTTCATAGCATTTATCGTCCAGGAAAATATCCACGAGCATTTATCAAGATCCAGCTGTTTGCCCAGCTCTGCTTTCCATTTGGTGCACACGGAGAAGCTCTCTCCCAGGCGCCTAGCCTCCCTGAAGTTGGGTGAGGCGGGGATGAGGAAGGACTTCTCACCTCTTGAGTCTCCTCTCCCCAGTCATCAAGCTTTTCTCATTATTTAGGATCCACAGAACGGCTGGCAGCCATGCCAGTGCATGGCCTGGAGCTGGTTTTCCTGGAGCCTGATTTAGACTGGGTGCTTGGAAGGGATGAGACAGCAGCGAGGGGAGCGGAGGATGGGTCAACGGCACTGGCGGCCTCAGGAGCTCTTCTGTTGCAAGGTCCTGAGTGGTGTTTGGACTTTCTGGGTACCTTTGGAATGACTGGCCAAGTTCTTGGGGGATTAAAAAAAAAGAAAAGGAAAGAAAAGAGAGGAGAATACTCTCAGATAGGACAGCAGAGGAACCAGAGCCATCACACAGCTTCTCCAGAAAGGCAGGGGAAGGGAAGGTGGAGCTGAACAGGGACCCCGTGCCCCTGGGACCCACACAGCAGTGCTTGTCCCCGCACACTGCTGCTTCACAGACTCTGAGATTTCTAGATGCTGTGCACTTGGAATTCTCCAGCGGAATCCAGCTCCCTCCTGCTCACAGGACTGTAGGCTAGGTGACTTTGAACTAGGTTAGTAACAAAGGAAACCACATCACCGCCTTATAAAGAGGCCATGGAAATGGGATTGTCTGCCTTGGGGGAGAGGGCTGGAGTTCCCTGATATTTGAGAACGAGAGTCAGTCCTTACTTTCTGAAAGGAGCAAGGTAGAAATGAAAAAAGATTGAGGCCAGGCATTGAGTGTTTGGAGGGGCTGTTAGAATTCCCACCCCGTTAAGGTTTTGAAAACAACAGCGAGTTGCTGTAGCTTCAGAGCTCTGGGGAATTCTGGATTTTGCACTGGAAGTCCAGGGAGGCTGAGTGGGAAGGGGAGAGAAGCCGTGCCTAAAAATACTCCACGGAGGAAGGGCCCATGAGGTCATCTCCCCAGGACACTCTGCCCATCTTGGCCAGACTCTGGCTCCAGACCCTTGTCCGGCTCTGAGTACAGTCATCTAAACTGAGTGGGAGGTCAAGAGCCAGTGTTGACTGACGGGCAGCTAGAGAGGGACACGGGGAACCTGGAGAGTGCTCAAGGAGAGGCCACAGGGGATGATATGGGTAGAAACTAGAGCTGGTGGCGAGGTCAAGGGAATGGGACTGGCTTCACTTGGACAGGAGTGGAGTGGAAGCATGGGTTGGGGAAAAGCCATTCCTGGCCCCCGGAAGGTCAGGCCTTGGCTGTTGTCTGGCCATGTAATGATAGAATCAGAGTCACAGTATGGCTGTGCTCCTGGGCGTTCCTGGAGCATTGGAAATCCCACAGCAAGGCAGAGCTGCATTTTCAAGTGACCCTCACAATTGTCCCCTTCTCTAAATGACAGGCACTAGGACTTCCAACCATTGGGACTCACAGATCCCTAAAGCCCTCTAGCCTAGAGGAATGACTCCTGAGTAGTATGTTTCAGGAAGCTGGCACGGGGGTGCTGGGTCTGGAAGAGCTGGGGAGCCTGCCTGGTATCCATCAGTCACCCTCCACATGAGGTCACCTGCTTGTATCCTGGACCTGGGAAGGGAAGATAGGAATGGGGTCAAAAGTGTAGAGATTGTTTCTCAGGGGAAAGGGAACAAATTCACATGTATGGGGCGCCTACCATGTGCTAGGAGATTTACATAGGTTTCCTGTTTAATTTTTCAATGATCCTATGGGGGATTATTCTTCCATTTTACAGACTAGGAGGTGAAGGTAGGAAAGGGTTAAGCAATTTCCCCAAACTTTCGTAGAGAGTTGTACGATCACGGTTTGAGCCAGAACAGGTCTAATTCCAGAACCCATCTGCTGTTGGTGAGGGATCTGGGGAATGCAGTCAGACTTTGGTCACCTGCAGTGTTCTTCACTGGTACCCAGGGGAGCATCCCCAGGTCAAACTCACTTCTGACTCTCAGAGAATGTATGTCTAAATTAAGAGCAGGCTAGTAGAAAAGTTCTCTTGCACCCTTCCCCATCTCTTAGCTTTGGATCTGCTGTAAGTGGAGGGTCCAACGTGGAGCATCCCTGAGATCTCCTCTAGGGGAGGTGGAGAGGAGTGAGAGGAGTAGGGATGTGGTTGGTGTGTCTGGAAGCAGCAAAAGAGATACAATCCCTAAGCTTGGACTTACAGTGGGTGTCTGGTTGCCTCAGCCTGGAATCTGAACCGAACCATTTTCCATGGGCGAATTAGCTGAACAATCCAGCCCACAAAGGGAGCAGCTCTGATGTGTCAGTTAACAAGCTCAGAGGGGAGGGGTCGGGGTGGAAGGGTACACGGAGCTAAGAGGGGAGGGTGGGGTGTGCTGGCGAGAAATCCACCTTCTCTTGTCTTGCTGTCCTGAGCCCAGCCTTTCTGCTTGGGAACCGGGCAGGGAAGCTGGTCTGATTTCCCTGTGCTCTGAATGGTGGGAATTTTTTTTTGGTTGCAGATTATATTTTCCCGAGGTGGTTTGAATTACACCTGCCCCATTTCATTTAATTAGGGCTGGTGCTGCTGTCTATTGTGTCCAGTGGGCCTTCCTGCATGAATAAATAGTAACATGTTTGTTTTCTTTTGGGTGGGGCATTTTTTTTTTTTTTAATGATGGGGTTGGCAGAAAAGGGAAGGTATAGGAGTGATGATGAAATCATCAGGAAAGAAGGCAAGTTCTCACCCCACCGAGCCTACAGTGGTGACTCTTCTCCCCGCCTCCTTCCCCCTTCGTCTTGGATGCAATTGTACACAAGGTATTCAGAGCCTCCTCTGTGTTTGCCTCTGTTTCCCAGCCAGGCTTGCTTTCTCTCCATGTAGACCTGGGAACCAGGCATTTCCTCCTCCTGTACTGCTTGTCTCCCCTGTCCCTTCTCGTTTTACTGTAGTTCTCCATCCAACATCCCCCTTCTCAGTAGCTTCTGGCTACTGCAAGATCATCAACAGAGCACTTGTTGAATAAGCCATGGTTCCATCTTGCCGTGGAATGTGATGAAGCCAAGAAAAAGAATGAAGAACTCTCTATGTTGACTTGGAATGCTTATCAAGAAACACTGTAAAGAAAAAATGTTCGGAATAGTATGCTCCCTTTGTACAATAAAGGAAGGCTCCTGTGGGCACATAATATTTCTGCAAATATACAAAAGAACCATGAACAGTGGTTATTTCTGGGAAAGGGAATGGAGCCCAGATCTGGGGAGAGATCTGCTCTCATATTGCATACCTTTTTTGTGCTATTTGGCATTTTTTAGTATCATGTGCATGCATTACTTTTTGCAATGAAGAATTGATTTGTAAAAGGAAAAACCAAAATATAAAAACACAATACAAGACAATCTATGCCTAATTACTGGTGAAGCAGTGACTCAGAGCTGGCTGAGAGTTGCACCAAATATTGAGTGTATAACTATACATTTGAATCCTGGTTGCACCAAATATTGAATGTATAACTATAGGCTATTTACTCAATCTTTCTAAATCTCAGTTCCCTCATCTGCAAAATGGGGATATAATAGTTCTCACTTAATGACGTTTTAAATCTTATGGTTTTCAAGGAAGGCTGTTGGTTACAGATATAACTAAGTGGATTTAAGTCTCAATTCTTTGTAAATTCTCCACTCAAGTAAATGCACAAATGATAAGAAAAAAATCATTAAGATCATGGATCTTGATACTCCACTTATAAAATGATAGCGCTAGATAATATAAAGTTTAAATTTCAAGGAGAGCTCTCTCTCTCTCTCTCTTTCTAAAATAAATAAATAAATAAAATATAAAAAAAAGGCTGCCTGGGTGGCTCAGTTGGTTGAGCATCCGACTCCTGATTTTGGCTCTGGTCGAGATTTCAGGATCCTGAGATTAAGGCATGTGTTCAGGCTCCAAGCTCAGTGCGGAGTCTGCTTGTCCCTCTTCCTCTGATCCTCTCCCCAATCCCCACTGCTCTCTCTCTCAAACAAATACATAAATACAAATCTTTAAATTCCAAAGCTGGAGGCTTTGGGGAGGAAGTACACACAGCTGAGCCTTGAGAGTTACATGGTGGGGCCATTCCAGTTACAGTTAACTGTGGAGTCAAAGACTCTGAAGAAAGGATAAAGGATGTTGGTGAAACAGTGAGTAAACCAATCTGGCAGGAGCAGAAGTTTCCTCCAGAGGGTGATAAATGGAGGCAAAGAGGTTGGAACCAGATTGTGGAGAGCCTTAAATATCAAGCTGAGGACATTCCACTGTGTCCTGGGAGCAACGTGGATCAGGGAATGGTCAGGTTACCTATTGCAGCATAATAAATTTTCCTTAAACACAGTCGATAAAACAACCGTTTCCTCTGCTCACAGAGTCAGTGTGTCAGGGATTTGGACTTGGCCTAGCAGGAACAGTTGGTCTCTGCTCCCTAATGTCTGGGGCCTCAGCTGGAAGACTGAAAATTGGTGGTGACTTGATGGCCGGTCTGGAATCATCCGAAGGCTTGTTTACTCATGTATCTGCAGTCGATGCTGGCTGCCAGCTAAGTCCTTAACTGGGTCTGTCTGCCAGAACACATACTCATGGCCTCTCCAAACAGGCTGGGCTTCCTCGTAATATGGACGCTGGGTTCCAAGGATTTGTGTCCCAGAAGAGCCAGGAGATTGTCATGCCTTTTCTAATGTAGCTTCAAAAGCCATGCAGTGTTTCATGGATTCTGTGTTTCGAAGTAATCACAAAGTCTTGCCCAAGTACAAGGGGAGGGGGATTTGAGTCTACCTCTTGATGCAGGAGCAGCATAGGGGACCAGAAATCTTGTTGCAGCCATTTTTGCAAAATATAATCTGTTGTGGAGAGTGACATTGGAAAAGCTATTCATTCAAAATAAATATTTATTGAGTATCTGTTATGTCTTAGGTCTGACGCTAGAGGTTGGTGATAGAGTGAGGAGCAAAACTAGACATGGTTCAGCCTCCTAGAGCTGACAGTCTGATGGATGAGGTAGATATGAATCAAATCATCACACACGCAAATGTAAAATTTCAACTATGGTAAACCCTAGAGGAGAACATGGGGCTATGGGTCTTATAACAGGGTATGGACTTTACAGAGTCAGGGAGAGCAGGATAGGTTCCCCTGAGGAGGGGATGTGAAGTCTGAGAGGTGAAGGGTGATCGAGGCAGAGTAAGCAGAGCAGGAAGGAAGAGGGTTCTCTGTGAGAAGACCCCAGGGCAGGTGGTAGAAGAATATGTAATGACTGTATAGTCCTGATGAGAGAGGACAGTGGCAATGAAGACAAACAGCCATTTATTCTACTGAGAGAGAAATTTGGAGGAAAGAATCAGCCTGTTGAATAAGGTGAGCTTGGTGAGGTGAAGGGTCAAGTGTTTCTATGAAGTTTCAGGTCACGGTGAGGAGGAGGACAGTGTCACCATGAATCACGAAGTGAGGACAATGTGAAGAGTAAGAAACTGTGTTCAGGTGAAGCCCACTTCACAGAAGCCCACTTGGCATAGAATTTTTGCAAGGGGCTAGAGAGAAAAAGAGATGAGAATGGTATGTCAGGGTAGAGAGAGTGGGGAGGAAGCAGAGGCAGATGACGAAATGGCTTGAAGACTTTCTCAGTAGATGGAGGAACCAAGCCTTGGAGAGAAGGCAGATACAGGACGATCAAGGGGAGGATGGACAAGACTGGGGAGACCTGTTGCCATGAAAGAGCCTGATGAAGGAGCTGGAAAGTCTTAGAGAAGGAGTTAGAACATTAGACTTCAGGTATCCCTTTATCTAAAGATTCCTACTTATTTTTAGGATGATGACGCCAAAAGGCCATGGTTAGAGAAGACCTTATTAGAGAGAAGTGAACCCAGTAGAGATTGATGAGTGCTTTAAATCCACAATTGACCAAACAACTAATATAAAACACTAGAAACAATTACTCTATGTAAAATTTTGCCTCAAGCTTCTGGTAATGAAGAAAAAAACTTCTTTGAATGTTTAAAAACCCTCTAAATCTCATATTGCCAATCAGAGAGGATTTATGTTGTTCTGAAATAGTTTGTTTGCGTACTACTCTCTCCTGGCTAGCTCCCATCCCTCCAGGGTAGGGGTTTCATCTTATTTTTCTTGGATTTCCAGAACCTTGCATGGTACCTGGTGAATCAGGGTCTCCCAGAGGTTGGAGGGCCTTTTCTGTTTCTGAGGACGCTGACATCAATTGAAACCAGAACAAATGACAAAATGAGGTTCTAAAAAAATCATCATATACTTCAATTGGTAAGTGGAAGGAATTAATGCTTTCCCCATTTGCCCCAAAATAAACATGCACATGCTTTTCACAAGATAGTTACAGACCTATTAAAAAATTACTCTTGGGGGTGCCTCGGTGGCTCAGTGGTTAAACATCCGACTCTTAATTTCAGCTCAGGTCGTGATCTCAGGGTCATGAGATAGAGCCCTGAGTTGGGCTCTGTGCTCAGTCTGGAGTCTGCCTGGGATTCTCTCTCTCTCCCTCTCTCTCTGCCCTCCCTTTGTTCGAGCTCTCTCTCTTTCTCTCTCTAAAATAAATAAATAAAATCTTAAAAAAATTAGTCTTAGTGAAGAATCATTCAATTCTTCCAATTTTGGTAGCTTCATGCATAATCTCTCTGTAGGATGATGTCAGAGTCTATATGTGAGGCTCAAGCTGTGAGGCAAAGACCAAGGACTCTCTTGTATGACAGCTTTCCCCGTCATCACCCCAATCCTGCCTGGCCCCCTGCTGGGGACTGTGATATACAGAAGGTGCTCAGTACTTGTACCGTTTCCTCTACTTGGACCACAATGTCTGTGGATGTGTGTTTGGAGCTCTCCTTCACCACTTTCAGGTCTTTGTACTGCTGTTTTCTCTTTGGGGTGGTCTTGCCATCCACTCGTTTTTAAATTATAGTTCTCTCCAAGCCCCTATACTTCCTGATCCCTTCTGAGCTTGATTTTTCCCCATCACACTTAACCGTCACCCAACATTCTATGTACTTTGCTCATGTATTTGTTTATTGTCTGTTGTCCCCTTCCAGAATGTGAGCTCTGCGAAG
Organism: Mellivora capensis; assembly: GCA_004024625.1. NCBI lineage: Eukaryota > Metazoa > Chordata > Mammalia > Carnivora > Mustelidae > Mellivora > Mellivora capensis. The sequence goes on along the minus strand of PISX010002880.1, from coordinate 13,046 downwards.
GTGGGGAGTTTTGTTCCTGGAGTGAAGGTACTTGGTTCATTGTCCAATATTTGTGTTAATTTCCTGGGGCTGCCATAACAAAGGACCCCAAACTGGGTGGCTTACACAACGGAATGTATTTTCTCATGGCTTTGGAGGCAGAACTCTGAAATCAAGGTGTTGGCAGGGTTGGTTCCTTCTGAGGCTGGGAGGGAGAATGTGTTTCAGGCTTCTCTCCCAGCTTCTGGTAGCCTCAGGCATTCTTTGGCTCAAGGAAGGCGTTCTCCGGCTCAAGGATGGCGTTCTCCCTGTGTCTTCACATTGCCTTTCTTCTGTACATGCCTGTGTCCAAATTTCTCCTTTTTATAAGGACACCAGTTTCATTGGATTAGGGCCCACCCCAATGACCTCATTTTAACTTGGTCATCTGCTAAGACTGATTTCCAAAGAAGCTTACATTCACAAATACTGGGGGTTAGGACTTCAACATCTTTTTGGGGGACACAATTCAACCCATAACAGCACTTAAGCAATATTTATTGAATAAATAAATGGGGTCACTTCTTTTACTTAGGAAGAAGATGGGCCTTTTGGGGGAAGAGCCAATCTTGATATACTTTGGTGAATGTGTGACAAGAATCTCCTGAAGACCTGGGGGGCAGGGGACAATGGAGAAGAGGCTCCCCAGAGCTAGTGTGACAGGCAGCTGAGAGGTGAAAGGCAGGGGCCATCTGCAGGCAGATGCATGTGGGATGCTCTCCATACTTGGCACAGCAGAGAGCAGACCAAGACTGAGAGGGGATGTGGAGGGTGCTGGGGAACAGCGGAGTGGCCCGTAAGGAGGTCTGACCTCAGAGTAGATGCTAGGGGGAGATCCCCAGATGGAGAATAAGAAGGCATGTTCTGAAGAGTCCCAGGATCCCACCAGCCTTGCAGGAGAGAGGGTCCAGACTTCTGAGCTGGAAGGATGAACAGCCTGGTTGAATGTCCTACCTGGTTGCAGGTGAGCCTGGGAACTGGGAACTGAGTGCACCGTGTGTGGTCTCATGCGATGTGATAATGGGTTCTGGACTATGTGACCTGCCTGCTTCTGTGCTTCGATATACTGTTTTCTTTTCCCTTGGCTTCTTTTTTTCTCTTGACAAAAGTTACTTTTGCTCATTCCAACTTTTTCTTGGCTGACCTAAGGAGAAAGGGGATTGCTGACTCTGACGCCCATTGGGGAGGGGAGGTCGGAGGCTCCACGTGGCTAGGCAGCAGCCAGCCCAGCTTGAGAGGAGAAGGAGCTGGGAGCAAATAGTCATAGACTCGGGAGGGGGCAGACCTGATGGGCCGACCACGGGGCCTTTCCTATTTGAGGCTTTAATTCACAGGATACAGAAGCAGAAAAAAATAGCTCATCCATGGCTCCCTGCTGATTTAATGGGACTAGATCAGTGGAGTAGTCACACACATGCAGACCCAGCATGCAGGGCAAAGGAACCTCAATTCAGTTCAAGGAGCAATTATCGATGGCCTTCCAGCAGAGATGAGTCCCTGGGATACAGAGATAAGCTGGTGACCCAGCAGAGGAGACAGACATATAGATGAAATTTCACTCAGCACGGTAGGGAAAGTGTCACATGCCATGGAGAGGTTGCTAGAATTAGTCTCTCAGGGCTGCTGTTAACCAAGTACCAAAAGCTGGGTGGTTTAAACAACAGAAATTTATTGTCTCCCAGTTCTGGAGGCTAGAAGGCTGAAATCCAGGTGTTGGCAGGGCCATGCTCTCTGAGGCCTCCAGAGGAGAAGCTTTCCTTGCCTCTCTTAGCTTTTGTGTTTGCCAGCGATCCCTGGTGTTCCTTGGGTTACAGATGCATCGCTCCTGGTCACATGGCCGGCTCCTCTCCCTGTCTCCACATTGTCTTCCTCTGTGCGTGTCTGTCTCCATGTCCAAACTGCCCCTTATGAGGACACCAGTCATACTGGGCCATGGCCCAACCGAGTGACCTCATCTGACTTGATTAGCTCTGCAAAGACCCTGCTTTCAAATAAGGCCACATTCTGAGCACTCTGGGTGAGGACTTCAACATCTTTCTGTTGTGGGGCATCCTTCAGTCCGCAGCACTGCCCTACGAGGGAGCGGCTAACCTCAAGGTGTGTGTATACGTGGGTGGGGCTTTAGTGAAGGGTTCCCAGGGAGATGGCGGGGTGGAGAGGAAGGCGTCCTAGGCCAGGCAGAGCAGCACAGACAAGGAGACAGACAGATCCAAACTTGGGATGCAGGGCAAGAAGGAACTGACACCTCGTGGGATCCTGTCATGTTCAGGGCCCTGATCAGATTCCATCACTCCACTGGATTCTGACCACGTTGCCATTACCACCCCATCTGACCGAAAGCTGATGCATGGAGCTTGGACAGGACTGGCCAAGGTCAAGTGGCAGTGTAACACGATGTGTGCCCCTCGAGAGGAGACGAGAACCCATGCTGTGCACCCTATGTCCAGTGACTTACCTGAGAACCAGCACGAAGCTGTAGAGAGCTGTCGGGCTGTGCCCACAGCTGGAGGAATGTTTGGGGGCAGCACATTTTCTCAGGGGTGCTTGATACCATTGCCTGCAGATGGGAGCCCACTGCACCGTGGAAATGCTCCCAGGTCCAGCACCACGGGAAGGCCTTGCGTTGATCTCTGAATCTCCAAGGACACCAGATGACCTCCTGGAAGCTGTGGATCCAAGTGACGGCCATGGAGATGGGGCTGAGTGATCACACCCCATAGCAGAACGTGGCTCAGTCTCTACCTTTGGGTAGGGTAAGCCCTGCTCCTATCATTTTCCTGTGTGTCCAGGGCCTTAAGGGAAACAAGAAGCAACCAGAAGATTCTGCATCTCCTGACTTTGTGTTTGCCCAGCAGCTCACTCCTGCCTGCTGCGTCTGAAGCCTTAATACACGCTCACAGAGTTGCACTGAATGCTCTAAGCTCCCCCGAGACGTAGTGGGAAAGCCTCAGCCTTTGGAGGTGGAATACTGTGTTTGAACTTGGGCTCTTTCACTTCCTGTGTGCTCCTGGCCTTGTCAGGTCTGACCGTCACATTCTCCATCCAGACATGGGCATAATAATATCTAACTGACAAGCTTGTAGTGGATATTGAATAAGATCACAAATGCATTTTGTTAACATTGAAGTGCTGTGTATATGCAAATTATTACTCATAGTTACTACATTTCACACAGACCCTTCATAGAGCTAGGTCCGATAAACTCCCTCTGTGATTCTTTCTCTCTCAGATAGGACCCTTCCCAACAGAGGTCTACCACCTCTGGCACGCATGTGCTAGCCTCTGTTTTTTGTACAGACTGTGAGCTGAGAATGACTGTCACAATCTTAAGTGGTTGGGCAAAAATCCGAAGAAGAGGAACAGTGAACATTTTATGAAACTTGAACTTCCACGTCCATAAATAAAGCTTTATCAGAATACGGCCCCGCCTATTCACGTATGACTGTGGCTGCTTCCCTGTGTGGCATGCACAACCCAAAGTATTTACTCTCTGGTCCTCTATTTAAAAGTTTGCGACCCCTGCTGTAGGATAGCAAAGCAAAGCAAGGAACAATTCTGAGCTAAAGCTGGATCTGTGGACATTCAAACCTGCTGTGTCCGGTTTTCCTTAAGTCTTTGGGTCTTTGGATCGCTCATATAGACCTGCCTCTCCAGAGTCTGAAAGCACCAGCTGGAATTGCTCCTGGCTTGGGCAGGGTTGACAAAGTTGCTCAGGGGAGGCACCGTGCAGGGCAGCCCACAGCCTCTCCCTTCAGACCGGGCAGACTGAGGTGGGGCTGTCCTGCCTCTCTGGAGACCTGAGCGGTCTGCAGCAGAGCAGCACAAACCCTCCTGCCTCCTGCAATTGGCCCACTGAGGTTGTCAGCTGGTGGAGGGTTTGCCTGGTGACAGGTCTTCCATTTAGATATAATCACCTTTTAATACCCACGAAGCTCTCTGAATGAGTCTCCCCACCCGGGGCTCTCCCTGATGATTGAAAAGGGCTGAACTAACAATTGGCATTATCTCCTGTGAATGACCTCGGTTTATCACCTGGAGGAGCCCAGAGACTTCCACCTTGAGCTTCTCTTTGTTGTAGCAACAGGTGCTCAGGAAGCGGGTGGGGGTGAGGGAGGGGGAGGCCTGCTCTAAACACCGGAATAGAAGGGGCAAGAGAAGGAAGCTTCTTTGGAATGCTCTTTGGGGGAGATCTTTAGAAACAGGATCAGCTTTACTACTCCGGAAAGGACTGGCACAGAATCCTGGCAGGACTCAGGGGGGGCGAGCAACACTACAATCTTGCAAGGTTCTTAAAAATGTTCTATAGCACACCTGAGTGCTTTATAAAAGGTATGGATCCTAAAGAATTTTCCTAAACAATTTTAAGGAAAAAAGATTCTGAGGGAAGAATCATTTTTCTTTCTATGCTTTAGTTCTGTTTATAAATATTGCTATGCCTTGAGCCAGTTTAGAGACCACATTGTCTGTCTAGTCTTATCTGACGAGGGCCCAGAATTCCATATTTCTCAAATGCCGATCTTTTTTTCAAGGTATTAAACTGTTAAAAAATACTGTCAAATCTGGTGCTGGGGAGTCTAGAGTGGAAGTTCAGAAGAAGCGGTTTAGGACAAAGGTGTGAAAACTTTTTCTGGAAAGAGCTAGATAGTTAAGAGTCTTGGCTTGTGGCCCATATACTCTCTGCTGCAACTCTTTGAGTCCGCTGTTGTGCAAAAGCAGTCATAGATAATATGTAAATGAATGATTGTGGCTCTGCTCCAATAAAATTTTATTTATAAAAACAGGTAGGGGGCCAGATTTGGCCAGGGGCTGTAGTTTGCTGATCCCTGGTATGGAATTTTGCTTTATATTGGCGCTCTCTGCTTTTCCCTATTAGATGCTAAAGCCCATAGAGTGTGTCTAGGACTCTAAAGAGCCTCCCTCTTCCAGGCCCCACAAGGCCCACTTCTGCTACAGTTCCTGTTCTTCTTGGCCATCCCCAAGGTCTCTGGGGGTCCCAATGTCCTTAATGCCGTCCGTCTACATCCTTCACGTACATTCCAATCTGTGTTCTCACAAAATCCTTTAAAGCTCTCCTACAATAACCCTGTGTCCATGATACCCTCCCGGACTCTCAATGTTCAGAAGGAACCAGCCCTCCTCTATGCTTCCCTGGTCCTGCTATAGACGTCTACCGGCTCTCAGTCTTATAATTGTGCAAGTTATATTTATTATGGTCTCCTCACTGCTTGATTAGGAGCTTTTCCTGTGTGTGTTCTACTCATCTTTACATTTTCAGTGGATAGGTGGGTGGGGGGCAGGAAATGATTGTCCAAGAAAGAAGAAAGAGGGAGAGAAAAGGAAAGAAAACAAAAAACAAGAACAAAAGGAAAATCCCCAAGGCCAGCTGCACACAGTCCCCCCCGCCCCTTTGGTTACAGGAACCCACAAATCCCCCTTTGAGCCTGCACTAGTTATGGAAATTCTGCCATTTGTGATTATGTTCCCTGCCATAGACAACCTATGATACACCACACCTATACGTCGCACGCTACAATGCCGTCGCCTTGTTAAAAAATGGTATCGCTTCCTGGGGAAAAGGGATATCAGAAACAAAGTACTTGGAAAGCCATGCAAGATAGCACCAGACTGAGTCACTCTGAATTTGCTTCATCTTCATGTTACAAGTATTTCTTTCCTTTGTCTTGAAACAGTTTGGAAAACCCTGAAGTCTGCAACCCGAGCAGCTTCTGCCTGCCCGAGTCTGTGCAAGTTGTCAGCCTTGAGTCCCCACTGTGTCCCTGGAACACGAGTCTGGCAATTAAGTTAAGTGAGGGGGTCTCCTGTGGGGCCCCCTAGCCACCAGAGACGCAGACCCTCTGACCCCTCAATGCCCCCCGTTCATCATCACCAAACAGCAAGCTCCCTGGAGCAGTGCGTGCCAGGGACGAGGGGGAGGGAGGCTGGTGAGGCTCTCCGCATGCCTCCAGTTTGTCCCTTCCAGGACCAGTTCCCATGCCCAGAGGAGTCTCGTGGCTCAGCCCCGGAGGCCTACAGGGCTATAGTTCCAGTTTTTTCTTTCTTTGGCTTCAGTACTTCCCATCTCTGGTGTCCGGGGGTTAGGGTGAATGTGGCTGGGAAGTAGAGACTGGGGCAAGGGAGGGGGAGCCGAGTGGAGTGGGTGGCTGGTAATATTTTCCAGTTCTTTCTAAAGTGTCTGCCTTCCCTTAATGGACACGGAAGTGAGCCAGCCGGCTGACGGCTCTGACGGCAGGATTGGTTACTGCTTACATCATCTGGGCAGCCAGACTGGGGATGGGGCTGGGGGAGGAGGGAGAAACTGAGCACGGATTAATCCAGCCCTGAGTGAATTGACAGACAAAGGCAGTGGCGATCAGGTAACCTTTTTCCCAAGCACAGGCCTTGGGGAGGTGGCCGGGAGCCAGGGAGTCACATCAGTGCATGCCTGGGGAGCTGTGCAGCGGCTCTGCCCTTTACCCACATCTCAGCTCCGTTCCGTTCCACTCACGGCTTCCTAGGCTTGGTGAAGAATATGGAATGGCTCAGGAGGGGCCATTGTGGAGGAGGGACACAGAGAGATCTAGGATTACCAGCTTGGAGGCACCCTCTTCCTGGTGAGGGACAGAGATAGGTATCAGTTGGGTTTTACGGCATGATAACCTCACCTCCCCCTTCCCCATCCCCGGCCAAGTCCATGGTTCATGGCATCATTCCTTCATTGCTGCTTGCGAGTCCATGGAGCAGCTGGGATGTTCTGCTGAGTTGGACAGGGCTCCGTGCATCTCTCCTGGGCTTGCTCATGTGTCTGTGGGCTGGCCGGTGGGTCAGCGGGCTGGTCCGTGATGGTGGGCACGACTGGAAACTCTCTCCACACGCTGTCTCATCCTCTCCCAGGCTAACTCAGGCTTAGTCATGTGCAGGGGCCAGCTTCCAGAAGAAGTGACAGGCAGCATGCAAAGCCTCTTGAGGCCCAGGCTTGGAATACACGTCAAGTTGCTTCTGGTCACATTCTACTGGCTAAAGCCGGTTACAGGGCCAGCCCGGATTCAAGGGGTGAGGCACAGGGCTCCACCCCTTAAGGAGAGGAAAGGCAGAGAATTACAGACATTTTTTTGTGCCCAGCTTTAGATATAGGCGCCCTTATTATGCACAAAAGACTGATAGGGCTTGACTGGTGCTCTTTTCAGCGTGTGGTCCTGCTCCTGCGGGATGGACGAGGAAGAGTGGGTTCTGGCAGCAGAGGGGGAGCTGGGAAGGAGTTTGGAGGACTCTTCACAGGGAAGGGAGACTTGAAGGATGAATAGTACCTCAACGGAAGCAAAAATCCACACCCATTTCTCTGTCTTTTCCATTCTATTCTTCTAGCCAAAATCCGGCCCTGAGCCCCCCAGCTACGGGGTGAGCTGTCCACAGGGACCTGATTTGGGACCCAGGGAAGGTGGGAAGGGGTGTGAACAGCAGGGGAGATCATCTCTGCCTCCTGCCCCTGGAGACAAGGAAAGCTTCAGCCAGCCAGTGACTAGAAGAAGGAGGTTACTTTACTCATGTTTTAGCCAAATTGTGACATTTCTCTCCTATCTCTCTTGTCTTCTTCATGTCCTTCCCTAGTTCTCTTTCACCCACCATGATTTCTAATGCGTATGGATCATTGGACATCAGCGAGGAAAATGCTAAGGAAACATTGCTTTCATTCCATTGCCAATGGAAGAGAAAGAAGTCCATTTCTCTTACTTTGGGGTAGGATCATGGTCATGCACACTGTCCCATGCCCTGGTGCGGACATTCTATGCCAACTGCCAAGTCCAATGCCAGGGTGGGGCAGGTGGTCAACACAGGGGTAGGAGCCTTGGGAGTAGCAGTGGTTGCAACTGTTGTGGCTAATGTCTTTGGGGACAGAAACATTCGAGCAGACCTTTACTGCCTTAGAGTTTGCTGGCATGTTCTACGGATATGATCATTACAAACAAAGAAATGAATAAACAACTTTCTGTTTTGGCACATGCTTGGGAAACTCCCTTCCCTGGACACACACACATACACAAAAATCTCAGAAGGAAACTCAGTCTGGGGTTGGTGATCCTAAGGTGAACTCTACCCTTGGAGACATCCTTGGGTCTCCCCTCCTGCGGCAGGAGGCTGATCTGACCCTGCTGTCAACCTAGGGCCAGCTGGAGAAGACAGGAGGGGCTGCAGAGGGCAAAGCCTTTTTTGAGGCCAAGACTATGCGTTTGCAAAGAAAGGGGTGGTGTCTTTCAGGCCTACTCTGTCATTTCTCTGTCTCTGCTCTGCCTTCAGCATTCCCAGGGTGCTTGTGCTTTTCTTGGATATTGGTCATGGTGTGGGCTGGGGTCTTTGTGGCCAATAGTGGGGCATGAGATATGAAGCAAGGCAGCTCAATTTCCCTCCATTCATATATGGCTATCTGCTCTTCCTCCTCTCTGCCATTTCCATCGGTCAAAAGCTGAAATTTCAGGATTGCAAAAAGTAGAAACGTAATTCTAATTACTGTAGACGAATGAGACAGTTATTCCAGAAGGACGCCGAGGTGCCCCATAGAAATAAAGGAAGAATTACAGGCATTGGGACCCCTTCTTGTCGCTGCTTGCTCATTTCTGCTTCTCTATGCTTCTCTCTGAAGGTAGGTTAATTCTGACCCCTTCCCAGAGGCTCTCTCTCCTCCTGATGGGTACATGACCACCAACAATCTGTACTTAGCAACCTTTGCAGAAAGAGGGTGTCTTCCCCCCACCCCCCTGCACTAGTCTTAGTTCAATCCCAAGAAGGATTTCCCTACTTGGTTTAGGAGCCACTCTTGCCTGAACATGAGTTCCCCCACTATGTCATGTTCCCCATCCCTCCTAAGGAGGGCTTCAGCTTCTGTCATCAAGGAAAGAGGGCGAGAATGTTTGCTGAACAGACAACCAAAATGTTCACCTCCTGAGTCTCTGCTTTGGTGGGTCTGGGTGAGAGTCAACAGAGTCCACTCTGGCTAGCTACTTTGTGGGGACTGATTGGTGTGACCCATCGCTGTTGTTTCTGCCTCCATCATCAGTGATGGGTTTAGGCACAAGCTTGCAATAGAATTTTGGCCATGGTAGTATAAGGAGACATCACCTGGACCACTTCAGAGAAAGGTTCTCTGTTCTGAAGAAGGATGATCTCTTCCACTTGCCACGAGCTGGTCTGCAGGCAATGCTTGGAGCTGTTGAACCGGGGTGCAGCTGTAAGGACCCAGTCAAGGTTCAGCTGCGATGTCAAGGATGATGGAGCAGAGTGGAGCCAGGTCCTTGAGGACCTGACTGAGCCAGTGAGTCAGCCAACCTTGGAGCCACCCTTCCCCAAGGACATTGTGCTTATGAGAGGGTACATTTTGCTTATTGTTTAGCCAGTGGTTTTCAAAATTTGGTCCCTGGACCAGGAGCATCAGCATCCTTTGGGAATTTGTTCGCAATGCAAAAATTGTGTAATCTCACCCAGACCCACAGAAGCAGAGACTCAGGAGGTGAAAATGATTACAGGACAAGCTCAACCTTTCGACAGGCCTGGAAGGATCAGGTGCAAACATTTATATGCGATAAATGTGGCAAGAATTAGTACTTTGTGGAAGTTTAATCAACAATGACAACAAAATGTGTCTGGAAAAGCCAGCTGGGAGAAGTGGGCATTCCAGTGCTGCTGAAGTGGTGGGAGAAAGCTGGTCAATGCCCTGGCGAGGGGAGGCAGTCCCTGCTCAGATGGTCACCGAGATGCCAGCAAGCTAAGGGCAGGGAAGGTGTGTGAACAGCAGGTGTTTAAGATGAGTGGGGGAAGCAAGGGAAGGGGAAGGAGGAAACAGGGATCTACTCTGTGACCCCGTGTGAGACTTTGACATTTTTGCCAATTCTGGCATTGTGGTTCAATCAATAATAGGGTCACTGTCACCCCATGTAGGGCCTTAACCCTTCCTTCTACTGACAGGTGAGGACCTCCTCATAAAGCCTAGCCTCAACACCTTGGAGAGTCCTGATTCCCAGAAAGGGGGCTGAGTGAGCACTGGGGTCAGTTCTGTGTCATTTGGAGGCCAAAACCCAGGGCTCACAGGACAGACATCAGGCTGGGTGAATTAGAGGAACCGCAACACGTCTTCGGTTCCTTGTCACAGAAGGAAGTGTCTAGGCAGGGTCTGGGGACGGGACTGGCCTCAGATCCAACCCAGCTACTGGCCTCGGTGACCCCAGGCAGTGTATCTACTCCTCTCTGTGCCTCAGTACAATGGGAAGAATGAGGCTCTCTCCTTCCATCTTGAAGCAACTTCGAAAAGAACAAACAATGGTAAAGAGACCAAGGGGAATAAGTAAATAACAACCAGCAATTTACCAAACAGCACAACATTATCTAATTACAAAGCAGGGAAGAAAAAGAACAGGCCAGGGAGGTAGAGATACAGACAGCGTGAAGTTGTGGGCTGCAGAGGAGTTGGAGGAAAGACTTGTTCGCAGGAGAGACGACCTTACCCCTCTTTCCCTCCTCCCAACAGTGTTGGCTTCTGACTTCCAGATTATCGAAGGGGGAGGGTTGTCCACGTGTCTCAACTGTTGGAAGCCTGTAGTCCTCGGTACCTCTCCACACACCTTGTAAGGTGCAAGGAACATCAACAACAACAGCACACCCAAGCTGCCAAAGGAAAAGAAAAGTTGTCAGTCCCTGGCCAAATACTCCTGAGCCAGGCAGGTGGGCATCTGGCCCCTGGAAGACCCACTGCAGGAATTCTTGTGTGGCGCCTGTTCCATCGTGAGCAGGGACTGCTTCTGGAATGCACAGAGCACCAGTGGGGTCCCTGTAGTTTGCATCTGGAGTGTGTGTGTGTGTGTGTGTGTGTGTGTGTGTGAAGGTATGTGTGCCTGCATGTGATCCTGGGCCAGCGAGGTGGACATCCTTCCAAGCACAAGGTGCGGCCTGGCCTGGCGGCAAAGGAAGGTACGTGTGGGTGTGAGTGTGAGCTGCCCCAGAGTCCAGGCCCAGGGACGCCGGGGGCCTGTTGCCTGCAGGGCTCATTATAGAGGAGACCAGGTGCTTGGAGTGTCCCCAAAGCAACACAGAGTGCACTGTCATGAGTTTGAAAAATATTCCTGTGAGAGAAATAAATAAAGGATCCCAGCCCAAAGCCAGGGTTTTAGAAAGCCTTCCTTAAACACAAGATAATTTATAGCCCCTGCAACCCTGTCCCGTAGCTGACTCAGCCCTCCTAGCCCAAGAAGGCCCAGCCTGCTCCAGTAACCTTTGGGTTTGGCTGAAAGGGAATAGCTAAAGCCAGCTCCAAGGAACCCAATGAGCTAACCACCCGGCTACCGGACAGCTCCTGCTGGGATCTCCTCTTCTCTTCCTTTTGGGCAAACTCCAAGGGTGATATGGTTGACCAGATCCTGGAAGCTACGAAACAGGATCCTCGGGTGTTTCCAGCTGGCTGGCCCTTTGGAACCCTATGAGACCGATTCCCGTCCACCTCTGGGATCTACTGGGTCCTGCTATGTACAGAAGGGCCCCAGCTTTCACACCCTGGCAGGGGTGGGCTCCCAACATGGACCCACTCTGAGCTAGACCCACTCCCAGCTAGAGGCATTCTCCGTCTCAGAGGTTCTCAAGCCCCAAGGAAAGAATCAAAACTAGAGTACTGTTTCCCTTTCATTTAAAAAATAATGTGCCATGTGGAAAACACAAAGCATCCACTCCAAAACTGCTAGAACTTGTACAGGAATTCAGTAAAGTGTCAGGATATAAAGTCAATGCACAGAAATCAGTTGCATTTCTCTACACCAACAACAAGACAGAAGAAAGAGAAATGAAGGCGTCAATCCCATTTACAATTGCACCCAAAACCATAAGATACCTAGGAATAAATCTAACCAAAGAGGCAAAGAATCTATACTCAGAAAACTATAAAGTACTCATGAAAGAAATTGAGGAAGACACAAAGAAATGGAAAAATGTTCCATGCTCATGGATTGGAAGAACAAATATTGTGAAAATGTCTATTCTACCTAAAGCAATCTACACATTTAATGCAATCCCTAAATCCCATCCACTTTTTTCAAAGAAATAGAACAAATAATCTTAAAATTTATATAGAAACAGAAAAGACCTTGAATAGCCAAAGAAATATTGAAAAAGAAAGCCAAAGTTGGTGGCATCACAGTTCCAGACTTCAAGCTGTATTACAAAGCTGTCATCATCAAGACAGTATGGTACTGGCACAAAAACAGACACATAGATCAATGGAACAGAATAGAGAGCCCAGAAATAAACCCTCAACTCTATGGTCAACTAATCTTTGACAAAGCAGGAAGGAATGTCCAATGGAAAAAAGACAGCCTCTTCAACAAATGGTGCTGGGAAAATTGGACAGCCACATGCAGAAAAATGAAATTGGACCATTCTCTTACACCACACATGAAAATAGACTCAAAATGGATGAAGGACCTCAATATGAAAAAGGAATCCATCAAAATCCTTGAGGAGAACACAGGCAGCAACCTCTTTGACCTCAGCCGCAGCAACTTCTTCCTAGGAACATCGCCAAAGGCAACAGAAGCAAGGGCAAAAATGAACTATTGGGATTTCATCAAGATCAAAAGCTTTTGCACAGCAAAGGAAACAGTTAACAAAACCAAAAGACAACTGACAGAATGGGAGAAGATATTTGCAAATGACATACCAGATAAAGGGCTAGTATCCAAAATCTATAAAGAGCTTAGCAAACTCAACACCCAAAGAACAAATAACCCAATCAAGAAATGGGCAGAAGACACGAACAGACATTTCTGCAAAGAAGACATCCATCCAGATGGCCAACAGGCACATGAAAAAGTGCTCCACATCACTCGGCATCAGGGAAATACAAATCAAAACCACAATGAGATACCACCTCACACCAGTCAGAATGGCTAAAATTAACAAGTCAGGAAATGACAGATGCTGGCGAGGATGTGGAGAAAGGGGAACCCTCCTACACTGTTGGTGGGAATGCAAGCTGGTGCAACCACTCTGGAAAACAG